>JAOVVI020008539.1:2507-14134 GCA_028571085.2 Nepenthes alata
GCCGCTATATGACTCTTTTTATTCCCATGCCATTGGTTGTACAAAAAGAAACATAATAAATAAAAACAAATAGTGTTTGAAAATAAGCTTATATAATAATAAAGTTAAAAAGAATTAATCTCTTATTTAATTAATAAAAACAAATAAATATTATTGATTTGTTTTTTTATTTAGAGTGGACAAATATATTTATCAATAAATAAGGAACTAACATGTTTTGTTTTGCTTACTTAAAAATTGATTATATTCTCTATTTGTTAGGTAAATATAACATATTTTAATTATTAAATAAAATATGTAATATAAAACCATTAAAAATAGTAAAATACTTTATAAAGGTCCACCTGATGTTTGGTTGCTACCAAATTAGAATCACATAAGGAGATTAGTTTAAAACTATATGTTACAATATATAAAGCTCATGATCGAATTGTTATATTTTAAGGATTGACCAATGCTCTTGGGATATTTTATATACTACTGATCCTGTATTTCACAAATATATAAAAAAAAATATTATTGTTTGGTACAATATCGGTAAGGTCCAGGGATCACAGGGTCGAATCTGAATAACAGTGGCTCAGACAACCAGCTTAGTTTAGAACTCGAAATGGCTTACGTGGAAGCCCAATACCTGCAAACAATCGGTGCCTCCTGCAACTTATTAATGCGGTTACAGACGGTAAGTACAGAAGGGACTAGCCAATGAGAGAATTGTCAACGCCGACAGTCGCACCTCGTGCTGCTTCCTGCAACTGGCCAGCGAATCCTCGCGCGAGAAGCAGACCAAACGTGGCTAGCAATGCACGACGATCTCCTCAACGCCACAAGGCGACAATCGACACCACTGGCTGCCGTTAGTAATCAACGGTCGGCGAATCCCTGCATGAAGGATTCTCGCGCCAAAAGCTCCACGCCATGGAGCCTATAAATTCCCTCCCCTTCTACAGGGAGAAGATCTGATTCCCGAACACAATTTGGTCTCTAGACATTGAGACATGCGCTCCCTACGCTCCAGCTCTCATACTCACGACTCGACCAATTTTCCACAGCTCTTCTCGAACCATAATAGTGAGCCACCATCTGCGGTGCATCCAGGGAGTCAAGCCTCCCGTGAAACGCTCCTTGAGTCTCGCACTCTTACATCCACACGCTCTCACCATACGCTCAGTATATTTTTATGCACCTCTAAGCGTGTGTCCCTTTTCCGTTCATTGTGAAAAATTACTAATTTGAGGGTTGGAGTATTTTCGGTTTGAGAAATCTCGCCGACCTCTGACCTCTTATTTATAATTTGCATTGTGCAGGTTTCAAGTTAACAGCGACGGAGATCGAATCCGTTTGAGATCATATCCGGACAACAAGGAATCTGAAGGCTCCCTAATTCGTACGATACTTAGAAACCCATGATATAATAATTATAATTTAGGTTACATTCACTTATCAATCTCAAATAATTAGCAAGATTATTTTATTTAATTGATCAATTTAGTTAATATTTTACTTTATAATATTGTAAAACTAATAATGAGACCGACTAAGGTTTCCTAAAAATCTCAATATAATGGTATTAGATACTGTACGGCGTTTATTAAATTTATATTTAATGTTTTTTATTAATTTTAACAGTAAACAAATATTTTTTAAATTTTTTAATTAAAAAAATGAGGCTGGATTTGATGACAACCACATATCATTATACTTATATCGTACGGCGTCACATCACAACGCTCCGAATATCTCACAAAACTTGACTTATTTTGAAGTGTCAAATCACAGAGCAATCCCGCCAAATAACACACGTAGCCGGAGTCGGCTACTGATTAAAGTGAAAGCCTGACAAGTACCTAAAGCCCTCGGTGCTCCATTATTGCCGCGATTGCCAGCAGCAGCAGAAGAGGAAACCCTAATTTGTACATTCATCAAGAGAAGAGTCGAGCATCACCTGGCATTGTTAGTTCCAGGATGTCTATGGTCAGCCTTCGTCATCATCACATCTCCATCAAATTCCCCGAATTGAACTCCAGAAGGGTCAGTTTCTCAACCGACGATTTTTCCTTTCTTTGTTACCGAAAACATTTTCGAGGACTTGGAAGAAAATGAAATATTTTTGCTTTTAGAAATAGCTTTGTACTCTAATTGATCCATTACGTGTCGACATTTCATGCATTTTACGCAGAACTCGGCGGAGTTTTTCTATTCCAGTTAAAATGATTCATGAAGTATTCAATATTGGAATTTGGAAGTTAGAAAGTCGCTCTTTTTTTGCAGATATCCAGATCGTTGGATTCTCACCGGATACGGCTTAGAATGGTATACGCATCATCGAGTGCGAAGGAAGCTGCAAATTACATACCAGCAGCACCTATTTTACTTCCTGAAGGACCCTGGAAGCAAGTGATGGATCTTTTTTTTTTAATCTTTTGGTTAATTTGAAAAGAAACTTGGATTTGTTAGATAGATTCAGTAACAATTTTTTTTTTTAATTATTCATTTACAGTGAGTCGTCATGCTACAAGCTTATTAACCCATTTTGTGCGTAACATTAGATTTTCAATATTATTCATATCTGTATTTAAAGAAACTAATCTTGTGGAGCTGATGGCTATACAGCCTAGAATGATCAAGAGAAGCGCCAAGGCTGTCACACAGCTGTTGGTTCAATGGCCAAATCTGTCGTTTACTGAAGCTAATGGAAAGACTATATCTTTCCTAAAGGCACAAGTTCTCGATTTCAATTCTGGAGAGCAAGGGCCAGCTTAAGGGATGGCCATGTTATGAATATAATTTAGCTTTGCTTGGTAAACTCAACTTTTGACAAACGCTCCGTCGACTTGACCAGAAAGTTGGAGAGTTGATGTTTGGTGACTTGACCTTTGCTAGCAGCTCCTTAAAACTGCAGCATCTTTTACCTAAAGTTGGAAGCTCGGGAGGGTAGCTTGTCTTACTTTCTTACAACTGACTGAAGCTGGATTCCTGAAATATATTATCGTTCATAGCACAAACACGATATAACTTCAACATATATTTCTCAAACACTATTCCAAATTTTTGCTCTTCCACTGCACTACTACAGCGAGGTGAACTAAGAACTACAGTTTACTGTTCACTGCACAGAGCCATTAAATCTTGGATTTTTTTGAAATTCTAAATAGTTGGTAAGAACAGAGGTTAGGAAGTTTGTGTTATTTTAGATAATTTTTTTTTTTGGGGGGCGGGGGGGTTAGCAATGAGTTTTAACAAATTTGACTCCTTTTGAAGGTGAATAGTAGTGCAATGGTAAGGTTTCTCCGTTATGACAATTAAGTTACATGTTCAAACCACCAAAACTATCTCTGTAATGTAGGGTTAAGATTGTGCGTAGTTGACCCTCCCTATAGCTTCTAATTCGTGACATCTTGTGCACTGGACAATTCTTGATACCCTTCTTTCCTGTCGGTAATCAAATAAATCTTGTAGAAAGGGTGTCATGCAATGAAGCATTACATCATTCAAGTAATACACCACACTAGATTTTCTCTCAATTCCCTACTTTGTTGTTTCTGTCTTCCCTATACCCAGTTCCTCAAATTTGTTCAGTCTCCCAAATTCTTCTATTTCAAGCTTAATAGTCCTTGACGCTTCTCTATTATTGATCTTATATGCAGTGCTGACTATCCATGGACCATAACTAATTTGTTCAGCAATAGTCAAGTTCAACTTATCTCACGTGCTAAAAGGGAAGGCCCAAAGAAAATTGTAAATTATAATAGGTAAAAAAGGAAGAAAGAGAAAAAAAGGACTGAGTCATTTCATGTTGTTGGGGACTCTTAAGACATTCATATCTTAGAAAATTTGAGTTATTAGATTGAGTTTACAGAAAATCTCATCGTTATTACTTCTTGTAACCAATCAACACATTCGTTTAATAATATCCGCTAGTCATCTAAGAATCTAGGCAATGTTGCTTTGCAGATTACTGGAGGTGTTACAGCTGCAAAGGGATTTAAAGCTGCGGGTATATATGGTGGATTGCGTGCCCAAGGAGAGAAACCTGATCTTGCACTGGTCACTTGCGATGTAGATGCTGTGTCAGCAGGTTGATTTTGTTTTATTCATATTCTTATGCCTCATCATTTAAGGGTGAAGGAGATGAGGGATAAAAGGAATGGATAGTTATGTTCTTGAGATTTTGAGTTTGGAATATATCCTTTGGAAAATTTTCAATATTGTGTAACTGCATTGGTGGGTGTAGTGGGATTGAATTACATTGCAGGGATTTCTGCACAAGATGTTATTAAAATTGATATCATCACGATAATAGGTAATAAACATATTCTGAAGTGCTGTTTGGGTGGATAAAGTCCGTAATGAGAAGTGAATAGAAGGGAAAGCTTTACTTTGATAGTTAAGCAAGGGAGCCATGAGGGAAGTTGAGGGATTTAGATTTTTCTGAACCATGGATAAAAATATTAGTATCGGTATTAGTCTTAGCCATATATCAGTATCGGATAATACATATTAGTATCGTATATATCGAAAGTAAAAAGGTTTTGGAAAATCATAAGCTATTAGGATTATATTAGTCAATATTTTAAATATATGCCGTTATATTGCAATGTTGTCACAATATTGAAAAAAACAATATCAAGGGCCCCAATATCAATACATATTGACCGATATTTGTATCAATATTCTGAACCCATCAATGTTTCTATACTTTTAGGTGCATTTACTACTAATGTGGTTGCAGCTGCACCAGTTGCGTATTGCAAGAAGGCTTTGCAGGCATCGAGAACAGTAAGTCAAAGAAATATTGCTTTTCCAATGCACTGATTGATATTAAAATCATAGCCAGGAAATAATATTATTGTAGATGGTGAAGTGGTGAGAAGAGCTATCAAAAATTTGCCGTGTAGTTGAATGGAAAGTGTGATTGCAAGTTTTAACTAGCATATCTACATATTTAGACTCATCTTAGAACAGATTGGGTAATCAGGATCGATGGACAGAAATTAAACCTGGTCAAATGCCTCCCATGGAAATAATTGATTTTGGCTTCATCCTGGGAATTCAGTTTAAGAATTTTAAGTATGACTACTTGTTTGATGCATAGGCATGGAAATGCATGATAGTTGGTGACAATAGATATACTATTTGTACTTATATACATGTTTGTTTAAGGTTGTGTAACATTTCTTGTCTTGTGATAGGATTACAAAATGTGCAAAAGAGATTGTATAAAGGAGAAAACACGCACACACTTGTATATTGATGGATGAGATAGTTCATTCATAAAATCTTTCTTGGTCTTCCTCTGCTTAGTGCTAATGACATGAAACATTTGATCATGTCCTTTCAGTGTTCTGTTACATCTTATGATGTTTCACACAATTCATTATCGTTTTCTAATGCTTGCCCTTTCTAGGCACGTGCGGTATTAATAAATGCTGGTCAAGCCAATGCAGCAACGGTAAGTCTTTTCTTCTGTTTGCTGCTGGTATATTCGCCTGTTCAAGAGTATATGTTTTTCCATTATTCAATGAGGTAGTTTATAAACTTAAAGCAAAAAAGAACATCTCTCTCTGATTGTGATTTGTTACCACATACATCCTGAAGTTCATTAAGTCATCTTGTAGACACTGATACTTTGCTTAATGAAATGCAGGGTGATGCAGGCTATCAGGATGTTATTGAGTGTGCAAATGCTCTCGCTAAGGTGGCCAAACAATAATTGACAAATTAGTTCCTCGCAGTGGTATTTAAAAGTTTGTTTCTTTTTGCTTCTTATAAGTGTCTCATCTTTCCAGCTTCTCCAAATAAGATCAGAGGAAGTGTTAATTGAATCAACTGGTGTGATTGGTCACAGAATAAAGAAGGTAACTTAAGAACAGCTGCAAATGTGATTTGTCTGCTCTCTACTATTGGTAATTAGTAGTTTGACATTGATTATTCATTACTCAAGGAATTGTTCGTTCAGATAGTATTGCTCAATATTTTTCCTTTATGTACCGGTGTGTATTTTCTCTGTTTTTTGTTCTCAGAGTGACAATTCTGGGGATTCTTTTCCTTGCAGGACACTCTCCTTAATTCGCTTCCGAAGTTAGTTATTTCCCTCTCATCTTCAACTGAAGGGTATGTCTTATGCTCATTCTTTAATCCATGTGTAGGCAGCTTGGATGAAAATATCGATATCGGTCACAGCTATATCGATATCGAACAATATGTATTGATATTAGATTTATCAGAAGGAAAAAAATATTTGAAAATCGTAAGCTAATAGGGCCGTTTCGGTTAATATATCAGTTGTATTTGCCAATATGATAGCCTACGTCAGTTGATATATTACGATACGTTGTCTATACCGAAATATATTACGATATTGTTACGGTATTTGGAAATATCAGTATCGTGGGGCTCGATATTAATGTATATCAGCTGATATTTGCATCAATGACTGGCAGACAGTTGACGTGTTGTAGTGCTTATGAGTTCCCGTTTCTAGTAATTTCTGATAAGAGGCCTGGGGCATCACTTCATGCCTGGGTGCTTTGGCAACTCACATTCTGAGCTTTTTTTTTCATGGATCATCTAATTTCAAGCATTTGCCTTTATTCAATTTATTTCTTCTCATTCTCATACCCCATGTAAAGGGTAGCCTGGGATGCCCTTTATTTTCTCAATGCCCATGTCTAGTAACACTGAATCTTAATATTGAACATACAGGGCAGATTCTGCTGCTGTTGCAATCACAACCACTGACCTTGTGAGGAAAAGTGCAGCCGTTGAGACCAAGGTTTGCAAAAAATTGTGTCATATAGTTCAATGCATGTTTATCTCCTAATTGACTTGTAGATTCTATGGCACTTCATAGTCTTTTGTGGACGTAATATCACATATAAAAATGTTGATTGAAATTTAGTGTGGCACGTTGGGCTTGTAAGATACAAAAAATATGGACATTGACACAAAACATGAAAATGATATGACACCGACATATTAAAACGCTATTTTGTAAACATGTCGGCATTACATGCTCGAAACATGTTAACCAAAGTTCGTAGTTTGTTAATGTTATGAGAATAGAATGCTCAAATAATAATTGGGCTATAAGAGATCTTATTAAGCATTGTAAAAGAAAAGGCCTACTGATAGAATTAGGTGGGAAAGCCATACTAGTTATCAGGTCAAAGAAAGGCCTGACCTTAAGCTGCCCCCTACAGAAAGCCATTATTAAGGATTTGTTATGCATAAATGGAGCGAGTATAAAGAAATGCTATACCTGATCTCTTATGTGATTGACACAAACTAAGGGGTTCTTTTGGGTGTTTCTTATCTGCTCCAACCATTCCATTGCAATAGGGGCCTACTTTTCCCCCTTGCTTCCCTTCTCTGTGTTTGAAACTAAAAGAAAACAAGAATGATAAAAGAGAAGACAACGGGAACTTAGGTTCTTATTGTTTTCTAAATTCCAAAATGTCTCTAATTTTTCTAGTTTATATTAAGAACATTTTTTTTTTCTGAAAACTACAAAATATTCCAACTTGTTCAAAATATGTTGGAGCGAGTTGGTGTCTACTAATGTGTCAGAAACCAATATGTTAGTCTTGGAGAAGTGTTGATACTACTTAAGATAAGATTGAGCAAATGGGACAAAAGCACAGAGGAGATACTCTTTGTCCTTTTTAACCTGCAAAAATGGAGAAGGCAACATAATCAATGCTAGGAGACGGAGTGGATAAAATAAGGATTTTGACATTGCCAAATGGAATGCAATCTACTTAACTTTAAGTCCCCCTCTCTAGCTACCAGTTTCTTCATTTAATTAAGCTCATCGTTTCTTCAATTGCCTTTGCTGATCCTTTGTTCTTCTAAGAAAAATTTCAACATGTTTTTTTTTTAACTATGGATTCTTCCTTCAAAATTGTCTCGTGGCACAACTTACCTGTACTTGTGAAATCTCATGTTCTATATTCTCATGCTTGCCAAACTTCCATACACTTTCATTAGCTACATACTCATGCTTTAGGTATTAGCGACGGATGTTATGGATTGAAATTCGAGGGATTAAGCTGCTTTAGCCCCAACTTCTGTTTTGAAACTATTTCTTTGGGGTTTGTTTGGATCAAGAAAAGTTTGAAGAAAAGAAAATTAATGAGAAAAAAAAAATATAAAGAAAATTACTTTCCTCAAATATAAATATTATAATACATATTCTTCATTATAATATTTTTTTTCATGCAATCCAAGCATAAAAAATGTTTTTTTTTTTTAAATTTTCTTTAAACCTTTCTATATCCAAACAAGCACTTGGTGTTTTTTGCAAAAGTATATTCAGGTTTCTTGAAAGCCAATTGATGTCAAATATATAGACTCCTAGGGTATTTTTTGTAATTGGACTCTATAATTATATTTATATATGTGTGTGTGTTTGTATGTGTCAATATTCAATACTATTATATTTTATGAATATGAAAAGCAAAGCATGCAACATATCATGAAATACCTCTCTGTCTTTGAGCTCTTTCGTATTAGAGCCTTGGATGAGAGTAGAGAAATACCATGAGCAATTCATTGTACGTTTTTTGTGTATGTAGTTTCTAGTTCATCATTAGAAGTGGAGATGTTACATTTCCAATCGTAATTGAGATCTCCGTAAACATTTCTATTCAAGAACCAAAATAAGAACTCTGTGACTGTGGACAGTTGGTATTACCACCGGAGGCAGGCTGAAGAATAGTAATATAAACAATTCTATTTAAGAATGGGCAATAGTAGAAGAATTGGGGGTTGCCTGGTGAGAAGACCTCTTGCGATGTAGGCTTTATGGAGAATTAGATACACAGTCTTGCCCCCGCATTACAGAGAGGTGGTTCCATTGAGAACTTCATGGAGGAATTGCTACAATAAATCAGGTCTCCCAGAAAACTGCCCATGGCTGGTTTCTGACTTTGGTACTTAATTCTTCATATGAAGTCCTCCAAATTCAATTTAGACTAATGAGATTTTTGGCTTAATAAGATTTATCATTAGATGTCTAGTGAATGATGGGAATATTTGCCTTTGGAATTGGATCATCTTGAAAATTGCATTCATCATCTATGTGATCAGCCTCTGGTTTTGCCTGATTCTCTCTGGCTGTTCATAGTGAGCCTCATTTTTCTTCACTGGAGAGTGCTGGTAACCTATCTGTTTCTTAAGGCCCCGTTTAGTTGAACCTGAAATTTAGAATTGGAATTGGAATTTCAGGTCTAATTCCGATTCTGCAATTTGGCCCCGTGCAGAATTGTAATTCTAATTTCAGGTCTAATTCCATGTAGGATAGGTTCTTTGTATTTTTAGGGGTAGAGAAAAGAATTGTAATTATGAGGTTGAAAATTATCTATCAATTAAATATAATAAAATCGAATAATTTGAGACCTATGGATAAAATATTTTTAGTTGTTTGGATCAGATAGAGATAAACCGACTATAATTTTATTTTTAAATTTATTTTTTTAATTATATAATAGTAAAACTTAGAAAATTAAAAGCCAATATTATAAAAAAATTCTAAAATTATCTTAAATACTATGTATTTCTAAAATATTATCTATATCTAAAGTGAGATTTTTTTTAAAAAAAATTATGTTATATTAAGTTTCTTATATTAAAAAATTAAGAATTTATATTGGATTACTTATTATTTTTTTCTTTTTTATGTATGGATTAAAAAATTAGTCATATCTCAAGTTTATTTCTCTCATAATTGTAATTCATTGTACTATCCAAATAATAGAATTTGAATTTTATCCAATTCCAATTCCAACTCTAACAGAATTATAATTAGACTTATAATTTTTTAAATTTTAATTTTAATTCTGCAATCCAAATGAACCCTAAGTGATGTTTTGGAATGTGGTCCTTACCACAGCACCACATTATTAATCTCAATATTGAAAATTTCCATTCAAATTCAGAAAATTCAATCTCTTGCTTCAATCCTGCAGAGATTTCCCTTAATTTGTAGTGGGAAAGAACAGTTGCCTAACGAATGAATTTTATCTTCCATGTCATTAGAACTCTCCAACTGATTGATCAAGTATGAGGAATGGTTCTTCACTGATCGCAGTTTTGCATGTACTCCTTGGTGGTCCATACAAGAAATTTGAAACAATTCTCCCATGTTCCGTCTGAAAAAGATCATTGATCTTAGAAAGATCTCCGATACTCTTCTCTATTAGAGACACTAATTGAAGTTTTTTGCTTGGGTCATCTGTCACAAACAAATCAATGAGATACTGTTGGGATATTAATGCTTTAATCTTGGATAAAAATATTGGTATTCGTATAAGTCATGGCCATATTAGTTTTAATACAAATTCTCTTGCAAAGTAGCAAAAATGAATTCTGGGGTGGAATATTGGCCGCTATATTGTCCATATCAGTTTTATTGTCCGATACTCAAAATATCGGCCAATATATTATGATATATCATAGTTAATACATTATATTGTGATTTTTTTCACTGTATCACGGGAGCCCAATATCTGTATAAATCAGCCAATATTTTATTTAATGGCTTTGATAGAGAAGAAGCTTAACTGTACACGCTTGATTTGACCTTAACTCAAAATAGTCTTAAAAGATACAAATTGATTTTATTTAAATCTCACTGTGTCCTTGTCGAGATTTCTTTGTTTCATCTATCTTTACTGATAATCATGAATGGTTAGAAAACCAAAATACAGCGGATGCTCATTTATCCAACATAAAAAATAACGAATAGGAAATTTTGCGCTTATGAGCCATAAGTGAAACTGTAAAAGGTGTTTCAGCCCAACTAAATGGTGCCTAAGTGATATGATAAACTAGGTCTGAATAAAAAAATTTCAAACCAAGCCAAACCTCATTAATCAAGCCAAACCAAATCAACTATGATGGTTTGACATAGTGTGATTTGGTTGTAGTTGGTTTTTTATCCAAACCTCATTTGTAGTTTGGTTGCAATTTAAGAATTTAAATCGGACTAACCAAAACCAAAGCTCACTCACATATATATATAAATATAGCAAATAGATTTGTTATTGTAATTAAAGATATCTTATTTATACTTATTTCTATTATACTTGATTAAACTTTCAATACAAGTGCTACAAATGTTCCTTAATATATCACATCAGAAATTTCTTATTGTGCTTGTCTTCTGTTAGGTTCTTATCCTCAAATTAGTCGGATTTTTCATTTTGTTAGTACAAGCTTGTTACTCCATATGAAAGCAGTCACAATATCTATCCTCTCTAAGAAGTAGTTATTCCAAACTATTCCAATGTAGATATGGTTTTATCAGCTGTAAAAGATTTTTAACAGAAGGGTATTTGTTTTATCAAACAAGTATATTTTACGCAATATTTTGAATATCGGCTAATATATCTCAATATGCTGTTGATACAATGGCACATCACGGTTTTGCTACGGTAGCCGGAAGTATTGGTATTTTGAGGCTTAATACAGATGTTTATTGTCCGATATTTCATGATCTGCAGTTAGCTCTAGAAGGAGACAGTTTTGCTTTTGATATGAAAGTTCGTTGCATCTAGGCCATTGATTCATTTATCTTTAATGTATGATTTTGATTCTATCTATTCATAAATAATGCTGATTGTTCT
>JAOVVI020008541.1:0-14132 GCA_028571085.2 Nepenthes alata
TAGAGCTTTTGCAGCTTCTCCCAAAGCTCCTTGGCATTGGACTCTCCCCGAACGTGGTTGTACACGTTGTCGTCCACAAACTGCCATATGAACCCGCACACTTGCTTAAGTTCTAACGTCCACGCATCGTCCGTTTTTGCCGCCGGCTTTTCTGTGGCAAAAACGGGATTGTGCATGGACTTTACAAAGAGAAAGTCTGACATCTTGCTTTGCCAAGTGTCAAAGTTGGTTCCATTTAAGCAAGTCATCTTGCTTCCAGCCTCCATAGCAGCCAGCAACAAGGTCACCGTTCAAAGAACCAAAATCTCTGATACCACTTGTTGGAGCAAACGGAAGACGCGGTGACTGGGCGGACGGAGCACTCGGACAGCAACAGAGCAAAGCTCTCGGACGGACGACCAAAAGTAGAGATAGAAAATAACGAGAGAAAACACACACGAGATTTAACGCGGAAAGACCCTTCTTAGCTAAGAAAAAAATTACCAAAGAATACACTATAAAGAATGATTGTTTACAAGAATATTAGCTACACAAGCTCAAACAATAGAAAAATAATCTCTAAGTGTATATCTCACAATCTCTCTAAAAGTAGCTCTCACTCTATCTTTACAACAAGGTTGCCCACAGCTCTCTCTAAGCTCCTTGAAAATGCTTGTCGTCTCTCACACCCGTGCGCACAAAGCCAACAACAAGCAAAGGGCACAAGCCTTTATATACACAATGGGCCTGGTGGACAGCCAGCCACTCTACTGGCTTTAGCGTGGCAGGACCATGCCCCTAGGCCTACCATGACAGGCGGACGCCCGACGTGCCAGAATGGCAAGCCTGACACCCTAGAAAGTTGTAGCCGCCTCAACATCCAATCAGAATGGGTCAACTGCCCACCTGACAAGCGCGGCTACAGTAGGCCTACGAAAGACAGAGAGTCAACGCCTGGATTTCCGAAGTCCTCGTCCATGTCCTCAGCAACCTCTTGGATATGACGCCTCCAATGAGTCCTCGTCCGCATGACAGGCTTCTCGGACCACTCAAGAAAGTCCTCGTCCATTTTTCGTAATGGAGTCCACGGACATAAGTGCCACGAGGTAGTGACCCCAACACAAAGTTAGCAAAAGATCTCTTCAATTATTTTTCACATATAAAAATGGTGAGCATATTAAGTGTCTGACTATTATAGAAGTTATCATTTGTACTGAATGTAAATTTTAAAATTTATGGTGCTCAAATGTAAATTTTAACATTTATGGTGCTCAAATGTGGACACCAACTAATAGCAACAAATCATGAAACCGAAGGGAAAAAAGGACAAACATTGCACAGAAAGTTTTATATCCTAATTCAGTAATTCCTAAACCATTGTTACCAGATTCGTTCTCTGGAACCTGCCGTCCGTAAGTGGTATGCAAACAGGATTCCTTTACATAAGAGATCTAATCACATTTGGTACGAGGTATGCCACACAGGGCTGTTTGGGAAATCCATTAACTATGTTCTGAGCTTTTCATAGCCTATCAACTTGTGTGCGGCCTGACGATAAAAATATATGATGCCATAACTAGAATCCTCGTATCAAGTAGAAACAAAGATGTTGACAGAGATGGCTGGTATAACTCGGAAGGATAAAATCAGAAATTAACCAAACATAAATACATAGGGTAAGAGTAGCGAAAATAAAGATGTTTTGATGAATAAATGGTATAACTCTAAAATAGAAAACAAAGTAATTAACACCGCTACAATGCATTGGCAAAGAAATGTGAATCTTTTCCATTGATGTTGGGGGAAATAAATTACAGCAAGTAGATATATGCAGAAACTGCGAGGTTTGTTTAAGCACTCAAGTGAATCAAATCCCACAATCTCGGGAATAACAATTTGCTCCGTACCCTATCTAATTTTCCCAGCTGACCCCGCGGTCAATATTTGATAAAAAAAAAAATTACATGGAATTTTATACATCTTCATAGTAAGACAGGGTCAACATGAACGTTAAGATTCATCAACCAATAAATCCAGAATGGCAAACTGAAATTCAAACGAGTAATTGTATTAGACAAAATATCAACCAGAAAGTTTAGAGAAAACATGCTCAGTTCATACAATTGTTTTAGAAACGCCACATTAAGCCATACCCATTTGATGTGGCGGATAAAGATATATATCCTCACCGCATGAAGATAGATCAAGTTGAGCTCGTTAGACGCTCGAACGGATATTCCAATATGGCCGCCGCTCGCAGTGCGCCCACTAGGAGCTCGAGCGGATGTTTCAGTATGTGCCCCGCTCGCTGTGCGCTCGCTAGGCGCTCGAGCGCGGGCCTGTGCCCGCCATGCGCTCGAGAGGCGCTCGAGCGTGCGTCAATTATATAAAACACGGATTTATGTTTTTAGGTTATTATGTATTAATGTGAGCGTCGTTCCAGAGGAGAAAAAGAGAGAAAAGAGAGAGAAGAAGAATGAGAGGAATATTTAAGCATTCGTTCGGGTTTTCAAACAAGTTTTAATTTTCGGTAACCACACATACGTGGTTATTGCTGCGGAGAAGAACATCTGCCGGGTTTTATCTCTACTCTTACTCTTTATATTTTTTATACGGGCTGTCCAAAGCTAGTTGATATTAATCCTTGAGATTTGAAATTTGTGTAACCAATCAACTGCCGCCAGTGGAAATTTTGAACTCTGTGTCCCGTGGTTTTTCTCCATCGTTTCATAGAGAGTTTTTGTTGGCCGAAAAGAGGGCGGCCTACAATCCAGGCACATTAGATCGAAGAAAAAGAGAATGAATCAAGAACAATGGCACACCAAATTTTACGTGAAAAATCCTTATGAATCAAGGAAAAAAATACGGGACGTTGAGTCCATAAAAGTGCACTATGTATGAGATAGAGTTTACAAAATAATAAGGCGGAAATGCACACACACTCTTTTGTTTAACCTTCTTCCTCTCCTCTGTTTTCTACTCACACTGCTCTCAATCTTTACATTGGCTTTTATAACACTTCGACTCTGCTTTCTTATGCACACACTACACCCCTAACCAGCCTACTTATATATATACACATAAGAACATATACTAAGGCTCCAGCAGCAGCAACAGCAGCAGCAGCAGCAGGACCACCGTGTCCTGCTCTATGGTTGGTGCACGGTTCCTAAGAAGCATGTGTCAACTCAACAGTAGGTGGCGTATGTCTGCAGTAGCAGAGGACAGATCAGCTCTCATTTGGTTTCCAATGTTACCTAAACTAGCAGATCAACCTTCACCCTTTCAGACACGCCAAGTAATTTGAGTTGCATTAAAGAGACGGTCAACACATAGTTGACCGTCTTCCTGTGTAAACCGGTCAACATCTTATTGACCGTTTTTACGATCTTTCTGAGAACCCTCAGTAGGCGGTTAATTCAGCAGTGGGCGGTGAACTTGAGTCTTCAGACGGTCAACTATGTAGATCATCGTTGACCGTCCGTTGACAGTCCAGGCGGTCAACTTGATCTTCAGACGGTCAACTATATTGACCGTCCGTTGATCGGAATTTCTTCACGTGAGAGATTTCTAATAGTTTTCCACATAAAAATATTATCTTTATTATTTATGCTTAATTATTTTATTTTTACTATTATTTATGAAATATTTTCTCACGATTTAAATAAGACTTTATTTCTAACAAAACTGAGACACATAAGCCTAACACATAATACTTGAGCTGGGGAGAGAGATAAACAGCGCTCGCGGAAGCAAGGAAGCGACGAGCTATGGTCGATCAGGACGGTCCTCCGACGCCTACTTCATCTTTGCGTCTTAATATTTGCAACTGGATTTTATGATCTATGTGGGTCCCATAATGCCGCGAATAATCAAATTTGTAATTAACTAAAAGCAGTTTATAAAAGAAATAATTTAATTAATTTCTAAAAACAATTTTAAAATATCTAATTTAATATTTTTTTAAAAAAAATTAATTTGAAAATACATCAGATAATCCCCAAGGAAGGGAGTTTTTCTATTTAATGAAAACTATAGCTAGCTATTGATTTAGTGATTAATGCTTACTTATTAGAAAAAGGAAAAAAAGATTTAATGATAATTATATTTATAAATTTATATATTCTATTTTTATAGAAATATCTTTCCTTTTCATAATAACGTACACGAGTTTGAAAGAAAACCTAATTCTAATAAGTTGATGAGTTTAGCTTTAGTTGCTAATGATATATAATAGGTTCACTTTTTTATAAGATAGTAATTGTCACGTCAGTCCATTAGAAAAAGATATAATTGTCAAAAATAATTAATTTTTTTCTTTTCCTATAAATCTTAGGTAGAATAAAATTAGAAATACATAATAATAAGTATGAACTTTTTTTTTTCCAAATGGAATCATTCAAAAACCGCACAAAATTAGGACAGTAGAAATAAATTTAATTTTTTTTATCAATCATTAATTATCAAATTCATTGAAAGCACAAGAATTCAAATTTACAATCAAATATATAAAATATATAATAATATTTAATATGAAAAGATATTATTAACTTAAAAAACAAATACAATTAACCTTTAAAAGGAGTCACTATAAAATATATAATAATAAATAATATTTTTGATATTTGTTTATAACTATTGGGGTCACTCCCATATGAAAAAATATCGACTTGGAATATTCCGGAGTAAATTTTTCAAAGAGAAAAATTCAGGAGATAAAATTTCTCCGGAGTGAATTTTTGGAGTAAAAATTCAAAAGAAGATTTTCGAAGTGAAAACCCAGAGAGCAAATGCAAAAGTAAAAATCCGGAGTGCATTTGCCGGACTGAATTTTTCAGAGTGGATTTTTCAGAGTGAAAATGCAGGAGTGTATTTTCAGAGTGAAAATACAGGAGTGTATTTTCAGAGTGAAAAATACTAGAGTGCATTTGCTAGGATGAGATGTCGGAGTGCATTTAAGAGTCGGAGTGGCACTTGCTAGTAAGGAAATATGAAATAGATTTCCAGAGAGACTTCGGCATTTTGCGGAGGAAATTCAGAGTAAATTTTTAGAGTGTTTTTGCAAAGTAGGCAAGAAGTTAGCAGTAGGGTAGTAGAAGCCAGTCAATAGGAGGTTGACCGGTTGGAAGTAGAATTCGATCAACTGGATGTTGACCAGCTGAGTAATGGGTGATGACTTATACTAATCAAGGCCCGAGGACTTTGTAAACTACACTGGGCACAAGCAAGGGTGCAAAAAATAACTGAGGACGCCAGTTCAAAAAACTGACTTCCGCAGAGCATGCGCAATCTCTATAGAGTAGACGTAATATCTGCAGATTAGGTACCGTCTCTGCAAAGTATGATGACTTATAGAGCAACTTTACATTATTGATGGTAGCAAGTATTTATCTACACGTAATCTGTCTATTGGGTAAGTGGTTTCAGGCAAAGTCAGTATAAATATGCATGTTGGGCATGCAGTGAATGTGATCTAGCTAAGACGGTAAAATCACAGTGGTGAAACCCAGGCTTGTGTGAAAAAAAGAAAAGTGGAGTGCAACACCAATGAGAGGAAGAAGAGAAGAAAAATAGAGAGATAAGAGCGAAGTGAGAATTTCCTTCCTCATGAGTTATTTTTCTTAATCTGTCTCAGATGTGTAACGAATACTCTATCTTAAAATTTTTTGTAACCAATTTTTATATAGTGGACTTGTTGTGTACTGAGTGTTCCGTGATTTTTTCTTTGATTTGTGAATGGTTTTCACGTAAAATTTATATGTTTCTCCTCTTTCTCCCACATCGTGTGTGTTTGTGCATTCCTATCCGGTTAGTGTTAACAGTCCAACGAGTAACTTTTTCCAACAAGTGGTATTAGAGACTGGTTGTGAACCGTCGGTTGGATAGCGTCGTCTTCGAGGAATGTTTCATTTAATGTGGAGTTGTTCAATGGGAAAAATAATTTCATCCTTTGGTAGAAAATGGTGATAAATATTTTGACCCAAGAACGAACGGTAAAAGCTCTTTGGAGAAAGGAGAAGAAGTTGGAGAATATGATAGAGGATGAGTGGCAAGATATGATAGATCTTACTAATTGTACGATTAAATTGTGTCTTGAGGATAACACTCTCCAGGAGATCATTGACTTGACGGACTCATCGGAGGTCTGGGAGAAGCTTGAGAGTCTGTATAAGTCCAAGTCCTTAACAATGAGGCTGCATGTGAAGAAACGGTTCTATAGCCTACGTCTATCAGAATGAGAGAGTTTTGAAAAGCATTTAGACGAATTCAACCAGATCATGACGCAGATGTCGACTATTGATGAGAAGATCAATGATGAAGACAAAGCGTTGGTGTTGCTGGCGTCCTTACCGGTCTCGTATGATCACATCGTCACGATATTACTATTTAGAAAGGACACGCTCAGACTGGACGAGAACATAACTTCCTTACTTATGAATGAGTCAAGGTAAAGGGGAAGTAGTGAGGCCTCAAGCTCTCAACTAAATCTGCTTGTAGAAACTAACGGTCGAGGATGAGGAAAATCAAAGCAACAACTGGTTCAAACTTCAGGAGAAAACATGCTTTCGTTGTGGTAAGAATGGCCATATAAAGTGGGACTGCCCGCAGAGGAAGTAGAAGAGTAGAAGTGATCGTCAAGAGAAATGAGATCGTGATTATGACCGGGAGACTATCGCTTTATGTGAAGATTTTCTAGTTGTCCACACAGGAAAAGCACGGAGCCTATCATGCCAGGAGACGAGTTGGGTGATGGACAATGGGGCCTTACACCATGTGACACTAAGGAAGTCCCACTTCATGAGTCATACGCCCATTGACCACGGGATGTTGAAGATGGGTAATGGTGGCTTGTCATGGGTTGTTGGCATCGGGGATTTTTGCTTGCGGACAAGCTTGTGCTGAAGGACGTGTAATATGCCCTAAATTTGAGGTTGAATGTGATTTCAACTGAAAAGTTGGATGAAGAAGGCTTCAGGACGATATTTAGTGACAGCTAATGAAAACTCACCAAATGCGCCCCAATTATGGTAAAGAAAAGTAGGAAATCAGGGTGGTACCTGATAAAGGCTTGTGTTGCCATGGAAAATACCAAGGTGACCAAAGGGGACATTGGTTAAGGTGGTAGGGGGAGGTTACCAAGGTAGAGTGTAAAGGAGAATGATTCTATCGTAGAGAAGAAGTTGAAGGGGAGTGAAACTACTCCATAATTAGTAGAGCGGAAGAAAGTATCGTTTAGGCCTATGAAGGCTGATGTCGAAATCTCAATTGAGGGGAAGCTGCTGAAAAGCAGGTGATGAGGTCGTAAAAAAAGGGCGAAGTTTTTTTCACATGTCGTGAGGAAAAGTTTGTTAGGGTCGCTCCCATGTGATAAAATGCCAGTTTGGAATATTCCGGAGTGAATTTTTCAAAGAGAAAAATTCAAGAGATGAAATTTCTCCATAGTGGATTCTCTAGAGATGAGTTCTCCGGAGTGGAGTTTCGGAGCGAAAATCTGGAGAGCAAATGCATGAATGAAAATCTAGGTGCATTTGTCGAACTGGATTTTTCGGACTGGATTCTCCGGAGTGAAAATGTATGAATGCATTTTCGGAGTGAAAAATACTGGAGTGCATTTGCTGGGATGATATGCCGGAGTGCATTTAAGAGCCGGAGTGGCACTTACTGGTAAGAAAATTCTGAGTGAATTTTTGAAGTGCATTTGCAAAGCAGGCAAAAGATTGGCGGCCAAGCAGCAGAAGCCAGTCAATAGGAAGTTGACTGATTGGAAGCAGAATCCGGACAACAAGATGTTGAACGGCTCAGTAATGGCCAAGGACTTGTACTAATCAAGGCCTGAGGACTTTGTAAACTGCACTGGGCACAAGCAAGGATGCAGAAAATGACTGAGGATGCCAACTCAGAAGATTAACTTTCGTAGAGTATGCGCGATCTCTACAGAGTAGGGGTCATCTCTACAAAGTATGATGACTTGCAGAGTAGCTTTACATTATTGATGGTGGCAGGTATTCGTACACACATAACCGGCCTATTGGGTATATGATTTTAGACAAAGTCAGTGTAAATACGCATGTTGGGCATGCGATGAATGTGACATAGCTAAGGCGGTGAAGTTACAGTGGTGAAATCCAGGCATGTGTGAAATAGACAAGAGAATGGAGTACACCACTAATGAAAGGAATAAAAGAAGAAAAATAAAAAGATAAGAGCGAAATCAGAGTTTCCTTCATTAGAAGCTATTTTTCTTACTCTGTCTCGAGTATGTAGCGGACACTCTATCTCAGAAATTTTTGTAACCAATTTTCACATTGTGGACTTATTGTGAACTAAGTGTCCAGTGATTTTTCCTTCGATTTGTGAAAAGTTTTCACGTAAAATTTGTGTGTTCTTCATCTTTCTTCTATAATGTGTGTGTTTGTGCATTCCCATTCGGTCAGTATTAACCGTCCGACCGGTAACTTTCCCCAACAATAACAACTGGGATAAATAACTAAGTATAACTCTAAACATAATTAGTAATCAATTAGAGAAAAATATAACCAAAAAATGAGCAACCAATTTGTAGTATACCCTAAAACTAAGTTAAAGCAATGTATACGAGTTTGGCACAGAATAGTATTCAAATCAGACTTTAATTTGATGTCAAAAATATTATTATTTTTTTGTCTCTCTATTTTCTTCATGCGACGTCCACATTGTTAACATAATCTCAAACCTTGCTCTAAAAATCATACCAAAACCTTTTATAGCTGTGTCGATGTATGTGCACCATTTCGGCACACATCAAGCGTCCACCTCACACACTTACATCCTTCAAGCTCTCATCGGGCTCAAAAGGTCACTACCAGTGAGTCTCGTGCACAACACAGGGTTTGAGCACACAGAATATTAGATAATCCGCTTATTGGGTATGAGACTCAAAAGCGGGTAATTTAAAATTCAACACAACAATTATTCGGGAAAAAAAGGCCCCTTAAATCAATCCGGATTAAATAAATTCAATGTTCAATGACTGAGTAATTATGCAGCAATTCTTTTCGATTCAGCAGTCCCTCGGCGGGAAGAGAAAGGGAGAGATGACACAGAGATGTGGTGACTGGTGGGGGAAAAGGCGGAAGGAGGGGAGTGGAGGTAATTTAGAGAGAGATTAAAATGTTAACATTTCTCGTATGTATTAATCGTACATTTGATGGAAAATGGATTAGAATCTTTCCCTTTTTTCTACACATTTTTTGCTCTCGCTCGACAAATCCATAGGCCATTCTCTAATTAATTGATGCACATATTAGACGGCTAGAACCTCAAAACTATCATAAACATAAATGGGAAAGAAATGAATCACGCTCTGATTGAACAGAGTAATGGAAAATTAAATCAGCTTTAAAAAACAAAAACAAGATCCGAGGAATGGAGACAAACATAAGGTGGAAATACTTGTTGCGAGATGTAAATATACGCACTTAGTAATGCACATTCCCGATCGGCATCCATAAATTGCGCTAAAATTTAAAATCTCATCTAAAATCTCGAAATCCAGGGCAAACCCTTGCACAATCATCGCCATGGCGACCTTCATCGAAATTCTGAGAATAGCTGACAGCGTCGTATTTAAAGGTCAGAGGCTTAGATCCATATACGCTCCGGCTTTCTCTTACTAACCTTTTCAGGAACTTCCGCCATAACCAGCGGCTCCGCTGGTGGTTGCCGCCGAAAATGTGGACGCGGGAGTAGTCTTCGTGCGTCGGAACGCAGGAAGCCGGTGACGTCAAGCACTTGAGAAGCTTAAGGATCGACGATGCCTTACTTCGTTCCCCATGATTGAAGCGGTAGCTCTCGAGAGAACTTGACATTTGTAGTTCAGTGAATGATTCGAATCGACTCGGGTGGGGAGGCCTTTTATGGGTTCCCAACGGGTTCAAAAGTCAGCAGTGAACCGTTAATTCATTTGTCCATTTCAGTGGTTTTTTAATTGGTCTCGAAAGGTCCGCTGCCACTGGTTTTCTTTTTCTTTTTGTTTTAATAATCTCTTTTTAATCCGTGAGAGGGAGTGTTGATTTTTAAATATCATATAATATAATATTTATTTATTTATTTATTTATATTATTAAAACTATATAAAGATATATAAATAAATAATATATTATTATTTAATGAGTATTTAAACCTTAATTATGAGTTCTATAAAATATGTATGCTTTGATCTCGACTATGTTAAAGATATTATATTCAAATAATTTTTATAAATTATTTTCCATAGTTGTTAAATATTCACCCTAATTTATGTGTGATGAATAATTTTAGTCAAGCTGCTTGGTTGAAGGAAAAGGTTCCTTTTAGTATAGCTTAAAACTTTAATATGAATTGGTTTGTTGGCTGTTAGTTCTTCATTTATTTACTTGGTTATTTATTCAGCTGAGTCCTTCCCCTACCATATATGGTGAGTCCTAGCAAGGATGGGCTGACCCAAGCATTCCTTAACCGACAAGTAAGCATTCCTTAACCGACAAGTAGGCTGGTCGAATAAATAAATGGGACCCGGGTAAAAGGGTTTTTCCTCGTACCAATTTTCATTGTCATTGTCACGTTCCAGTTACAAAATATTTAAAAAAATAAAATGTTAACCAAAAATTTAATGTAACTTTATCTCTAATGTTAAATAAATTCTGTGTATATATAAATATATGTGTAAAGTCTCAAATAATTTCACGGTAAATATTTCGATAATTGATGCAAAAACATATATTTTGTTTGCAAACAAAAAACCCAAATATTAAGGAAAAGTATCTACAAACTAGTATCAAATTTGTGAAAAATCATAAATTTTAGAGCTGTAAGACGCCGACCATCAAAATACAAATCACGGCAAAAACCTATTCTAAACCATAAATAGCATCAACAATATCCAAAGTGCTACAGCACCATTCTTAAACTAATCCTTGAAAAATACTCTCCCAAAGACCAAAATTTCTACAAGTGACATCTGGACCCACTAATCTAAAAGGTTAGTAGAAGACACTAAAAATAAGGATAACATTTAGTAAAGTATGCATAATTTATATATATATATATATATATAATGATCAAATATTATTGTAAAATGTCAACACTATCAAAATGTTGATAAAAATCGTATAGAAATATGAGAATTAATTGTCTGTGAAGATATCACCAATAATAATCTAATTGTTGGGGATATATCTGGATATAAACAACCCAGTGTAATGGAATAAAACCCAAACCCCTCGTCGACTATCAGCTACCAAAATCATAAGCACAAAAAAAGTAACAATATACAACGTTTTTAACGTAAAAAATCTTTTTCAATTAAAAAAAATTACGAGATAAATTCTAAAATAATCAACTATAAAAATATTAATTACAATAACCCTTTTCAAAATCCCTTCATTACAGATCCAAGTGAATAATGGGTTATTATAATCCCCTCAATACGCCCGATAACTCACACGAAAAATATAATAAAAAATAAGAGTAATCAAATAAAAATATACTTCTAAAAATCACATCCAAACTAACGTACCCGACCTTGATGAAGAATAAAATTTAAATTGAATATCAACTAGTTGTCAAATCTCTTACTCTTATCTGTTCTTCTCTCTCCTCTTTTTGCGCAGTACTCTTTTTGTGGAAACTAATTTTGAAATCCTTAACCCTAAATCATATTTGCGTGAATTTATAGTCTTAGTCACGACTCGAGTGCCAGGCAGGCGTGACTCGAGTGCCAGGCAGGCGTGACTCGAGCACTGGTTACTCTGGAATTCGCCTACAAGTTCCACTCGATCGAGTCTTAAGCGCAGCATCCTAATAGATAATCTAGAGTCAGCGCTCGAGTTCCACTCAAGCGAGTCCCGAGCACCTAACTTTGCCCCTATCTCTTGGCCACTCATCGCATGTACAAACACCCCAATATTCATGCGATCTTTTAATAACTTTTTGTTTGGTAAAATACCCATAAATAAATAACTACAACCCAACACTTATATCAAAAATCGAGTTATGATTACTTTCTTATCATTAAAAATTATATGCCACCATTTATGATTAATGGATTAACCAACTATATATTATTTCTTATAATTGAGATCAAATATTATTTTTTTGACCGATAAATATTAGATTTGATATTTAATTTATAAATTATACATTAAGATATATCAAAATATGCTTTATTAATTTTTAAAAATGATTCTTATTTAGTCAAAAGAGGAAACTCCACATTAAAAATAAAATTATGAATTTTTTTCATATTTGAAAAGCTAATCATCTTTACAAAATCAAAATAAATTTCTCACCAAATAATTATATGAAAGAAATATAAGAAGTGGTTTTTTAAAGGTTTTAGAATTTCAAGATAATATGATTAAATTGAGGTGTAAGCCGTTAAAATCTCATGGATTGAAAACAAATCTAACATGCATGTAACATAGTCTTAAAATAAGTAGGAAAATGCCATATTTATGAAAATTTAAATAAAAAATGATGAAAGTAATCTGAAAAGTTTAGTAAAAAGAAAAGACATAGACTTTTATACTCTTACATTGATTGAAATTTATCAGAAATTATTTAGAATCACTTCAAATTTACTTCCTCATTTTCCCCTCCTTTTCCTCTTTCTTCTTGTTTTCTCTTTTCTTTCAAAATTTTATAAAACATGAATTAAAAATTATTGAACAGTCTTTATATGTCAGATTTGAGTACATATGTGAGTCAAGCACAATGAATAATTTTAGCCAGCACACGAGCTATCATAGACCCGTAATATTGAAACAAACATGCATAAGCACTATTCTACCTAATCATATTATTAGGCGTCTTCTTAGATTATTTTATACTTAATTTCCTCAACTAAATAGGAGCTTCTTTTAAAAAAAAATTACTTAATCATATTAATTATTGATGTGATAAATTCAGTTGCCATAGCCATCATTCTTTTTTTTAGTACAGGCATACTTATTTTCCTCAACTAACACAATTCAAGCCATTCACAAAAGGGCTACGCTAGTAAAAGCACCCAAAAACCAAAAAAAAGCAAAAATATATAATCCAGTATATCAATGTGTAATCCATTAGATTTAATTATCTAGGTTCTCTGCATATATGATAAGTCTAAGTATCATCTCCTAATAATAGACCTAGACTAACTGATGATAAATAATATTCACATGCAAATCTTATCTTAAATGTGAATAAGAATTTCTTTGGGTGTCACATTTGTTGGGGTCACTCCCTCGTGGCACTTATGTCTGCGGACTCTATTGAAAAAAATAGACAATGACTTTTGCAATGGTCCGAGGAGCCTATCAAAGTGGACGAGGACTCGTTGGAAGCGTCATATCTGAGAGGTTGCTGAGAACATTGACGATGACTCCAAGACTCTAGGTGATGACTCTCTCTCTCCTCTCCTCGTAGGCTTGCTGTAGCCGCGTTTGTCAGGTGGGCAGTTGACCCACTCTGATTGGATGTTCAGTCGGCTACAACTTCCTAGAGTGTCAGACCTGCCATTCTGGCACGTCGGGCGTACGCCTGTCATGGTAGGCCTATGGGTGTGGTCTTGCCACCCTAGCGCTAGTAGGGTGGCTGGTTGTCCACCCGGCCCTTGTGTATATATAAGGCTTGTGCCATTTGCTTGATTTTTTGATTGTTGAACGTTGGCCAAGTGGGCGTGTGAGACGGCAAGCATTCCAAGGAGCTTAGAGAGAATCGTGGGTAGCCTTGTTATAAAGATTGAGTGAGAAACACTTTTAGAGAAGAGAAATATTGTGAGATATACATTTGAGATTATTATTTTTTTGTTTGAGCTTGTATAGCTAACATACTTGTAAATAATCTATTTTATAGTGTATTCTTTGGTGGTTTTTCCTTTGGTTGAGGAAGAGTTTTCCACGTTAATCTCCTGTGTGTGTTTCTCTCATTTTTCTATCTCTGCTTTTGGCCGTCTGACCGAGAGGTCTGCTCTGTTTCCGTCCGAGTGCTCTGTCCGCCCGATTATCGTGTCTTCCATTTTGCGCCAACAAGTGGTATCAGAGCCAGTTTCTTTGAACGGTGACCTTGTTGCTGGCAGCTATGGAGGCTGGAAGCAAGATGACTTGCTTGAATGGAACCAACTTTGACACTTGGCAAAGCAAGATGTCAGACTT
>JAOVVI020008542.1:0-14132 GCA_028571085.2 Nepenthes alata
CTAGGCTGGCATCAGAAATAATAGAAATGTCAAATTTAATTTTTTGATATGGAGGCAATCCAGGCAGCTCCTCAGGAAATACATCCTCAAATTCGCAGACGATGTGGATGTCCTTAACCGGCACCTTATGACTCCCAGTGGTGCAAGCATAAGTCAAGTAAGCCTTACATCCGCTTTTTATCAGATGTTTAGCATGCAATGCTGAGATCATTACTGGCACCTTCTTTTTCTTGATGTCTTGAAAGAAGAAGGTTTTCATCCCAGGGATGTTAAAATAAATCTTCTTCATAAAGTAATCAATGGTGGCATGGTTTTTAACCAGCCAATCCATCCCTGGAATCACATCAAAACCTCCCATGTTTAATAATTCTAAATCCACAATTAAATGATTTCTGTCTACTTCCATCACGCATCCAGGGTACACAATATCAGTAACTACGAGAAATCCAGTAAGGGTACACACCAATAATTTATAATTCAATAAGCATGGAGTAGTATCAATATGGCGTGCAAACCATGGAGAAAAGAAAGAGTGAGTAGACCCTAAATCAAATAACATGGATGTAGAAATGTCACAAATATAAAGGGTACCTTCCACGACATTAGATGATGTCTCAGGCTCCTGAATAGCTACTGTAAAAGCTTTAGCCGGAACAATAGGCTTTCCTCCCTCCATTCCTGGGAAGTCCTTGATCAGATGGCATTTCTACCCACATTTATAACAACCTCCCGTCATTCGGTGGCACTCCTGTCCTGGATGTATTTTTTCGCAGGTTATGCAATGTGCAGCCGAGGTTTTAGAATCAGACCTCGACTGATTCGGCACCACACTCTTTCCTTTTTCCACCGTCCTTGTCCTCTTTGATGATCCAGAAGATCCTCTAACAGATCCAATACTAATATTTGCCCGACTGGCAGCCCTCTTCGCAAAGAATCTTTCTGTCTCCACTTCTTTCTCGTAGATGACTGCCCGATCCAGTATGTTGGCATATGTCTCAAATTTCAAAGTAGACAGTTGCTTCTTAATGTCATCCCGTAGCCCTTGCTGAAACTTCTTCGCCTTTCTTAGTTCGTCTTCTATATAATAAGGAAAAAATTGGGACAGCTCGATAAATTTAATGTCATACTCCGTTACAGACAAACTCCCTTGCCTTAGCCTCATGAACTCCATCTCCTTTTGATCCCGGAGACTGGGTGGAAAATATTTTTCTAGAAACGCTTCCTCGAACATCTCCCAGGTGATTAGTTCATTGGACACTCCCAGTGTCCTCTTCTTCATACTCCACCAGCTATCCGCCTCGCCCTCTAATTTACAGATGGCAAATGTGACCTTCTCCTGGTCCGTACATCCGATCACCGCAAATATTTTCTTCATCCTTTTAAGCCATATATCGACTTCTACCAGATCAGGCTTTCCCAAGAAGCCCGGGGCGCGCTCCGTCGTAAACCGGTCGTATGTGGTTGGAGCTAGGATGGCCGAAGTTGGATCAGCCGCAGGGACTGGGGTCATGTGCGTATGCTCAACAGATTCCACCATGTTAGTCATCCTTTCCAGTAAGTCTATGTAGGCAGCCTCCTGATCATAGGGAGTGTTTCAGCCGTTTCTCCTTGTCCTTCCACTAGCCATCGTAAAAACCATAATTTTAGAATATTGGTTAGTTTAATAAAATCAAAATGAGCCTTAAAGGTCAAGCATCTTAGGGATTCAAGTCGACTAAGTCACTCTACCTACGTCTTAGAAAGATTTAGTGCCAAGATTTAAGCTTATACTTTTACTTTTTCAATCAATCATTCCTAAGGCATCCCATTTCTCTGATACTAAACGTGACAGAACGAATTTTTTTTATCCGTCATTCGTAATACAGGATCACATATGTCATCTAGGACCCATATACTTTTAACCATAAAAAGTATAGCGGAAGTTACTCTAACATCTTACGAAAACATTCATATTCATTCCAAAATATTCATTTCCGAATACATAATTAAAAATGTCTAGCTATAAAAGTTCATGAATCATAATCAAGTCATTACAATGATATTCTCTAAAATAAGCTTCCGAGTCTTTAATAGTTCTTCAGACAAGTTCTAATCACTCCAACTTGTCAGGCACAAGCTCTAAAGTTTTATCTGTAGGGAAAAAAATAAAAAATAGTGATCCGGAGCTCAACAAGGTACATGCCGATTATCATAAAATATTTATGATGTCAAGCGGATGTATAAATATTAATAAGCAGTAGCGGATCATAAAATTGAAGCAATCAATGTAGGAAAAATTAGAACAGAATCATATATAATACTATAATCAATACTTAACTAGATGAATGTCGAACAGAATGTCAGAGCATAAAAGAGAGTCAATTTCGTTATAAAAGTCTTCTTTCATTCTTCTGCTTACGGAGGGGGCATTAATCGAGGATAGATTGTATTCAGTCCACACAATCCAATGTCAATAACTGAACAGAAGTATCCCGTCTCGTGGGATCGGTGTGTCACCCAAAGGTAGGCCAAAAACTATGATTTTCTCCTGACCGTAACGCCCCGAGGACATGGTGGACCACAAATAACTCCATGGACAGAGTTATCCTCGATTACTACTATACAATTTTAAGGCATGCCGGAGAACCTTTCTCCCAAATCTAAAGTATGAACTGATCGTCATATCATAAAGTCGGTTTATATTGTCTTTGTTCTTATTTCGGATGGCCATGCCACAAGCCGATTTCAAATTTATCATGCAAATGCCGATTTTCATTTTGTGTGCAAAAGTTGAGTTCAAATTCTTGCATTGCCGGTTTCATGCTTTACCTAAAGTCGAGTTCCGTTTTACATGCAAAGAGCAGAGTTCAATATATGCATACCGGTTTCATGTTTCTATGCACGGGGCAAGTTTTGGATGCAAAAGGGCCGGTTTTGATTTTCATATAAAAGGGCCGGTTTTGATTTTTATGCGAGGGCCGGTTTCGATTTCAACATACAAAATGGGCCGATTTTGATTTTAACATGCAAAGGGGCCGATTTTGATTTCAACATGCAATCGGCCGATTTTCATTTCAACATGCAAGCAGATTTCAACGTAATGCCGATTAAAAATTTTTCATGCAGGCGATTTCAAATTGTTCATGCAAACAGGGCCGAGTGTGTTCACAAGCAGATGCCGGGTTCAATCATGCATCACCTAAAATGTCAGGTTCCATTTTTCATGGAAGAAGCCGAGTTCATTTGTGAGCAAAATGCCGATTTCAATCATGCTTATCTAAAATTCTGAGTTCCATTTTTCATGTAGGAAGTCGAGTTCATTTGTGAGCAAAATGCCGATTTCAATCATGCTTACCTAAAATGCCGAGTTCCATTTTTCATGTAGGAAGCCGAGTTCATTTGTGAGCAAAATGCCGATTTCAATCATGCTTACCTAAACGCCGATTTTGAATTTTCATCCATAAAGGGCAGAGTTTGTTCACAAACAGATGTTGGGTTCAATCATGCATCACCTAAAATGTCGACTTCCATTTTTCATAGAGGAAGCCGAGTTCATTTACAAACAAATGCCGATTTTATTTTTACATGTTGGAAGCCGAGTTCGTTTACAAACAAGTGCCGATTTCATTTTTACATGCAAGAAGCCGCATTCGTTTACAAACAAGTGCCGATTTCATTTTTACATGCAGGAAGTCGAGTTCGTTTACAAGCAAATGCCGTTTTTGATTTTAAATATGCAAAACCCAGTTAAACAGAAACAGGATAAATACATATGAGAAATCAGTATACCATTTAAGCAGTAAATCGACAAGTAACTTAAATCAGAGAGACACATTGCAGTCTTTTTTAAAACTTATCGTTGGAAAACGGAAGAATACTTAAGGATCTGGATTTTAAAAAAGTGAAGTATACTTGAAATATTCTGAAGGTAAAAATAGAGTGTTCACTTATAGTAAAGCATGAACTTTAAAACAGAGTACACTTGCGTGAGAGTTGATTGCCTAATATTATCGTCTTGAAGATTTCCCCTTCACTCTCTTCCTTCTGCTTGCCTTCGTATCAACCAGCGCCGGGTTTATATAGAGGAAGGCACCAAACTTGTTAAAAATTTAAAATTATAAATTCTTACGACTAGATTTGAAGAAATTCGAATGAAAAATGACAAAATTTTTGATAAATTTTATGCACAAGTAAATGATATTGTAAATTTTTTATTTAATTTAGGAGAATAAATATCTGAATGTCAAATTGTTAGAAAAATTTTTAGATCACTCACTGAAAGATTTAGATTTAAAGTTACCGCAATCGAAGAAAGTAAAGATCTTCATAAAGTAAACATTGAAGAACTTGTAGAATCTCTCCAAACTTATAAGCACACACTTTCACAGTCAAGAAAATAAAAATCAATTGCTCTAAAATCAAGTAGAGAAAAGAGAAATCAGGACTCCGATGAAGAATCGTGTAGCGATGACGATTTTTTTTATTTGTTAAGAATTTTAAAAAAATTTTGAAGAAAAATAAATCTTCATCAAACAAATTAGATGTGGATTTAAAACGATCACCTAAATTTGAAAAGAAAGATCGGCGTGAAATCAAGGACTTTAAATAAAAAAATACCCAAGAAGTTCAATGTCATGAGTGTAGAGGTTTTGGCCACTATCGAGTTGAATACCCAAACTTTAAACGCCAACAAGGTCAAATATTTAAAGCTAATATGACCTTAAGTGATGACAAAGAAGAAGATGTTAAAAATACTCTAAAGATGGCCCTGTCAAGTACATGGTGTTTATGACTTCATTGTGTGACAATAATGATCATCCAGTAGAAAATTTTAATCAATCTGATAACTCTGAGTATGAGTCACAAGCTGAATTTGATGGGATTCAAGAAGTATATGATAAAGTATTTAAAGAATGCTTAATAGTAAAGAAACTAAATAAAACCTTAAATAGTATGCTTGTAGATTTGAAAAAAAAAATTAGTATTAAAATTTTAGTTAGACACAAGTTTAAGAAGTTGAGAACCTAAAAAGCTCATTTACTGAATAAATCATAACTCTCGAATCTGATCTTAAGGTTACTCGCAATGGTTTGAAATAATTTTCAAATGGGTCCAAACAATTAGATCATATGCTCAGGTTGAAAAAAATTAGTGAAAATAAACATGGTTTGGGATATGTTGACAATATTCACCAACATGGCACACAATCTAAAACTATTTTTATTCCCGCTATAAAAATTCTACACAAAAATATTAACACATCAAAAATCACTAAGTCAATGCCTCAATGTGTGGGTAAAAGATTTAACTCAAATCCTTCACCTAATCCATATTGCCAAAAAGTCATAAACAAACCTACCAAGTTTGTACCGACTTGTCATGTTTGTGAAAAGAATGGCCACATTTATCCCCACTGCTATACCATGAATTTTCTGTTCCATCAAAGATAAGGAATAAAAATATTCAAACTTGTTCATCATATTCAACAATTAAATGTACAAGTAAAAACGTTAAATCAGAAAGTAAATTCGTAGAAAAAAGTATGGGTCAAGAAAAATAAACTTCATTACCTATTGGCCATTCGTAACAAAAAAAGGGGGGTACATTTCTATTCTTCGGGGAGATTGTTCCTGTTAGAGGGAGTTAAAGAAATTATTGTCTATTTAAAAGGGAAAGGGGGACCATTTCTGTTATTTTTTTAATTTTTTTATTTTTGTTAGGGGGAGCTTGTGTTATTCATGTAAGGGGGAGTGCTTCATTTATTTCTTGCCATATTATATTCTCTTGTGCTTCATTTATTTCTTGCCATATTATATTCTCTTGTATTATACCTGTTTGTACTAACCATATTTGATCAGGCAACACAATTACAATATCAATGTAGCAGTCATAGTATCAACACAACAGTGCTAGTGTAGATGTTTATATTTTCTTATTGTATCATTTATATTCTTCACTAGATATAGATTTTTATATACACGAGTTCTATCTCGGTAGTATCTAAACCCGTACTTCTGTTATATTTATTTATTTTATAGATTTTATCATAAAATTGTCAAAGGGGGAGATTGTTATGGTCATTTTTATGATTGGTATATTCCGTGACCATTTGTAGTCTTATAGCAATGTCGGATTATGACTTGTCGAAGTACTGTATCAACATATTCCCGTGGATGCCTATTCTTTGGTCAACATGTGCACCGCGCCTGCCTCTCCCGTGACACATGCTTGAGCTAAAAAACCCAAAACCCGACGCTCATTGTAAGCCCTCCACCCGCTCGAGCCAAAATTTACGAGCCCATGTGCTCGCTGTGTGCTTGAGCACAGCTCGAGCGCAAATTTCAGAAACCCTTTGCTCGCTGCTTGCCTTCTCCATGTTGGAGCTCCGATAGGGTTTTCTCCGTAACCCTTCATGCACTCGCCGTGTGCTCGGGTTGCGCTCAAACGCTGCGGCAACGGGATAATTTTTGAACGATTTTTTTACGCCATCTATAAATACTTGTATTATATTTTTAAAATCCTAAGACGATTGGCAGACTTGTTTGGAGCATCCACTTGAGAAAAACCTAAGTTACATTCCATTAATCTTACTCCATTAGAGAAAATCAAAATTACAACATTGTGTTTCATTTTTTAACAAGTTTTCTCAACTTTTCTCTTTTTTGATTCAACATCTCTACCCTTTTACCTTCGTTGGTGACGTCGGTATGTCGAAGAAGGAGACCCGATCGTGTTCGATCATTTAAGTGGCACGGGAGGGAAATTGACGTGAAGATCGAAAGGTATCTGATTTCGTTGCCGTGGGCAAATTCAATGAATTCCTTGGTAGGAATCATAAGACGAGAGTAAGTCAGTTAAGTTAAAGTGTCGTTACCACCCGATCTGTAAGTTAATTTTCATAGTGTATTGCTTCCCTGGCCATTGAAGTCTGAAAGATTTTTTCTCGATTACCGTGGGTATCGAGTTTTTTCTTCTTCACCAAAAATTTGTGTCTTTTTATTATTACTCATCATTATATATATTGTGCATACTTGTTATTATTGTTAGTATATATAAATAAATATTTTTTACGTATATTGAATATTTAATTTTTACTATTTATACTAATATTACACGGGGTTAAAACTTGGTTCTAAAATTGAGAACAAAAAGTTATCTTTCAAATATATCATCATTTTTTACACTTCTACATTGACTTATTATTATCATTTTTCATATTTTATTCATATATATTTACATATATAAATTATATATATTTATTAAGTATTAAGTTAATACTTTATTGTGGTTCAAAACATTTCATATCAGTGGGCTTGTAGGTTCCTACAAGATTGTGGATGATTGACTTTTTTTTATGGTCTATAAATTATGTATCATATGAAGTCGTCAGGGTTAGCTTTTAAGTTGTTAATATTTTTTTTATTTATTTAGATTATCTTGAAGCAAGTTAAATGATTTAGGACTAATTTAGAAATGTGATAATATATTTCTTTAATTATATATAACTAAATTAAATTTATCCAACGGTGTTTATTATATAATTTCGTTTTAATATTTTAGGTTAAACCAAAAACGTGACAGTACTGCGCCGTGGTTTGTTGGGTATCCTTTCAAGTGGGCCTGTTCCTAATAAAATAACTTTAAAAAACTAACAATCTAACTTTTATAATATATTATTTAATTTTAATAATTATACGAGCAAAAAATTCAGTCCATTTAAACGGTCATATGTCTTTCGCTTTTAATTCTGGCGGCGGCATTTTCTTAGATGACGACACGTGACGAGTCGTCACGCGTCCTGACGGATGCCCCCGCGGCAGTCAACATGCTCTTTATTATCTCTACGCGTCTCTACTACGACCGCACGATCGTTTTCGAAGGCCCCACGCGTGAATTCGGCGCGTTAGCCGCAGCAGAAATATTCCTCCCTCCGTAAAGTTGGGATATTAGACAAATCGAAAATATTTTTATCCAATCAAATATTATCATCTTTTTTATTTAATTTTAATTTATTTTAAAAGAACGCATATTTATTTAATCTAGTAAATATATAACAATAATTTAAAAATATCTTATAAAAAATATGTCCCCCCTCATTTGTCAATGTCCAAATTTTATGTTAAATATGACTTTTTTAATTTTTAAAATATAAAAAAATAATATTTTATAATTTATCTTTTTTATAAATTGTGTTACAAATTTAATAATTCTCTTCAACAAGTTAGTATTGGGGTCATATCCAATTAAAAATTAAAAATCTCTCACTTGCTGATCACAAAAGTGATAATTACTTGATGAATTATCTTCTTATTCATATATCTTAATAATATTGTCACGTCCAAAAATTTAATTATTATACAGATAAAAAAATTTATCCATTAGTCGTTTAAGGTTTTCGATTTTCATACGCTTTTAATCAAATCTTGTATAATTACAAATAACAGTCAAAAGATTAGCGAAACTTACTCACTGGTATATTTTTCGACGCTCAAATCAATATTTTTTTTAAATGTGAAGAAAGAGATGAGATATAATAAAGTGTAATGAGTCCAAGGAGTTACGCTCTGAGCATCTTGATTTAAGAGAGAGATAGTTTACACTCTCGGCATCTTGTAGTACTTTGTCTGAAAGAATTCAAATTCGTTTAGATCAAGTCTTGTTCTTCTTTGAAGGATGAAGAGGATCTGCATTTATAAATGATATGTGGTTGTTAACTGTTAGAAAAATTATCGGACGGTTATTTGTTATTCTTATTAGCGACGGTTGTAACTAACGTCCGCTGTCGTTAGTTAAGTAACCGTCCTAAGTCGCTAAATGGATCTCAGGCATAATTACTGAAATGGGTCGTACGGTTACTATAGGTCGCGCTGGCATAATGGGCTAATCGGACGTAATAGGCTGCGTAGACTTTAAGAGTCGTTGACTTTAATTTCTCGACTTAAAACTATATTGGGCCTCCTCATTTGGGTTCTTGGATATCATATCCATCATTAACCCCCATGCCAGGAGACTTGAAATTCAACCTTTTGGTATGAAGTTAGAAATTTTTTTTATGTTCGAGTTCAAAGTATTATTCAGTGAATTCTCATTTCTCATCGGATAAAATTTTTTGAGACCGGAGTCTTTTACTAAATGAGCGTAATTATCCCGACGGTCTGTATTCCTACCATCAGTTATCGCATTGAATGCACATCGTTCCAGCTCGTTGGAAACTTGTAAACCATCATTACTGGTATCGGGCGATTTGATATCTGACAGAGCGAATGAGTGGTCGACGCGTATCAGGGCCATGATGAGGCGCGCCTTTTGAAATTTGAATGTAAACGACATCGTTGGAAACTCCTTTCCTCTCATATAAATTTACCTTTGAACATTTGAGAAATACTTTTAATTCTCTGCATCCATTTCATTACATAGAAATTTCTTTACCCTTTCTTGTTTGAAAATTTTTCGTGGCACCAGGGGTCAAAGACATTCAGTCGATTTTAACTCCTTGAGATGTTGCATATTTTAGAGCTCGGTACAATATTCCAAATTTCTTGTCATACCTCTTGCCTGGAGTGAACGGGTGAGCCTCTTTTCCTCCACTAGCACACATTACAGTATATGAGACTCACATCAAGGGTAGTATTTTCTTTCCTCTGGCAATAGAATTCTACAAGATAATGGTAAAATTTCATGTACCGATTGCCAGACTTCATTCAAATGGCACGAGGTATTTGATTTCTCTATACATTTTTGTATGAATTTACGATATAGTTTTTAACACTGCAGCCGTGAAAGCTTTGTTTTTTTTAATCATGGTTTGGATTAGATAACCGTATCTCATCGATCGGAATACGAGTTTAATGGAGGAAACTCAGACTCCACAAAAAGGTGTAAGGATCGATTTTTTAATCTAGCGGTTCCTTCCACATGAAAATTTTGTCCAAAATGGGGTCGTATCTCTACTGCTATGCAGTCAGACATATACGACCATGAGAAAGATGCCATCTAAAAACTTACAAATCTTATTCGTGAAAAGGCCGACACTTTTAATAAAAATAAGAAGAACTTATGGTTTTTTTTCAAGTCACTTGCATATGCTAAGTGGGAGCTTGAGGTTGAGAAATCTGAAACTCAGGTGGCAAAGACTTTTCTCAATAGAAGTCATAAAAGAAAGGCAAATGAGTTCAAAATAAAAGAGTCATTGAATATATCAATTCTTGGTAATGGAAAGCTGTCCTTTAGATATACTTTATTGATATCGGTAAAATCGACGTATATTTTTCACTTTTCTTTACCATGATCAAATTTAATAAGCAGTTCGGGTATTGAATTTTTCTAATAATCCAACATCTAGGAGTTACTTCACTTCCTTTCAAATGGCAATCAATTTTTCAACTAAATAGTTTCATCTTTTTGGTCAAATAGGTTTGTGGCCGGAATTTAGACCCAACTTATAAACCATTTTTTTGATTGGTATTCCTGGCATGTTGCTAGATGTCCAAGTAAAGACGTCAGAATTTTATCTAAGAAAATCGATAAGTCAACTTCAAAATGGCTCGAACAAAGAACTCCCGATCTGATTATACTTTTGAGGATCATTAGGGTTCAATAAAATCTGATCTGTTGATTTTTCAGATTGTGCTTAAAGTAATGTGGTCTCATTACGGAGATCAAGGTCTTGGATCTGGTGACTTATTGGCATCTGAGAGACTTGAGATAAATAATAAGTTCGCTCAGTCATTTGATTGAAGGACCTCTCCGATGCCAAATGGTGTCAAAAATTTTACTTTGAAGTGCAGAATAGAAATCATTGCTCCAAATGCGGTTAAATAGGGTCGTCTGAGGATAGCATTATAGACTGATAAAAGATCTACAAGTAAAAAAAAGTATATTGGCTACTATTCTCGGGTATGTACCAAACGTGACTTCCAATTGGATCACTCATTGTACGGATACATGCTCATTATTCAGTCCGTACAATGGTCATTCTGAGATCCTTAATTAACTTTGTTTTGATCCTAACTTAAAAAACGCATCCAAGTAAAGTAAAATTTTAAAACTTTTATTATCAATAAATACTTGTTTCAATTGGTAATCTATACTATCCTAAGAAATGAGTGCAATTACAACCAAGGGATCAGAATGAGGGGATATTACATGAGTTAAATTTTTATCACTAACACTAATAACATCATTACTATTTTCTATCCTTGGTTTTTTACGGCCGATCGCCATTCTTAAGCTTTACGGAATGTTATCCCGAGCGGATCGTGTGGAAATTATACTTACAATGCCAGCTGCCACTCAACCTCTTGGCTGCTCAATCTCATCGCCATCTGCTCCTCTGAAAGTCTATCTGAGTATTTGCAGAAATCAATTGAGATATCCTTTCCGGATTAACTATTTAATTTTCTTCTACAGCATTCTGCAATCCTCGGTATTGTGTCCTCCACACCAATGGTAATGATAATACTTTAAAGCGTCACCACCATCTGGGCTCTTTAACGCCTTCGACTATTTAAAGAAATTTTTATTTCGAATTTGTATGAGGATATTAGTGTGGGAGTCATTTGAAGGAGTCAAATCTCATAGTCTGAATTCTCTTCTTTGTGTCGACTCGGACTTTTGCTACTTTCTCGATCTTCGGGGATTATCCCCATTTTTTCTTTTTCCCTCTGTTGTCTTTTGGTGGTGCTGATCCTTCGACCGTTTTGCTTTATTTGCCTCGTCGGCTGTAATATAGGCACAAGTAATGACCTTGACCTCTCTGAAAGTTTAAAGGTTCTTGTAAGCCATGTGTCTAAAAAAGTCATCGGGTTCTAACGCAGACACAAAGGTACTTAACTTCACCTCCTCGGTGAGCTTAGGAATTTTCCTGGGCTCAGCCGTAAATATGGCCAGGAAATTTCTGATACTTTGATTTGGCCCTTACTTTACTTGGGCCAAATGCCAATGTTGTTTTTTTTTCTCCTACTGGAGGTAAATTGAAATAAAAAACTATCAACAAAATCTTAAAAATTTGAATAAAATTTGGCTGAAGACAATAGAACCATACTCGGGCATTGCTTTTTTAAGGTCAGAAGGAAGTAAAGGCACATTCCTACCTCATCCAAACCCTAAAAGTTTAGGAGCGTATAGAAATGATTTAGATGATTCATAAGATCAGAGTTTCCGTCATATGGCTCCAAAGTGAACATTTTAAACTTATGAGGCAGTGATCGTGTACGGATCTCCATTGTAAATGGAGACCATCGCAAGTCGACTGTCTTTCCTGCAGTGTCTTCTCTAAAGACACGATCCCAAATTCTGTCGACTTTTTCCTCGATTCGAGGAGGAGCCGATATCCTTTTTTTATTAAGGAGATCCCTCAACTCATATGGTTTTTTGGTGGATTCTGAACCTGGACGGTTCACAGCCCTTGAAGGACGTTCACTATGAGAGGGTTTTCTATGAAATGTGGGATCCCTATCATCATGAGAATATCACGAGTTTCATCTTTCAGAACTATCCTCTCAAACTCGAAAATTTAAACGACCTTCAAGTTGTGATGAGACTTTTTCGTTTGAAGTTGTTTTAATTCCGAGGTTGTCCTCGTGGTCAATCTTTTTTGAGGGATATTTTCTTCCACTATTTTTCTTCTTTTTGGCCGTGATAGTTTGTGAGGCCAAAGAAGAGACTCGTTTTAGCCGCTCGTCCAATCTTGTACAAATTATCTGGACAGCTTTAGCAAGTGCTTGTATATAGGGATCAAGGTGATCATCAATTTGATCAACGATGGGAAGACTGTTACCACCTGAAGTGGCCTCTCTAATTGGCGCACTAACTTGTGCGTTAGAGTTCTCCATTTTTTTTATTTTATTAAAATTATGGTTATTAGATTTTTAGTTACGTTGTTCTCACAGTTGGTGCAAATATTGCGTCCGATGATCTAATTGTTATATAGATGAAGAAATCTGTTCATCGGTCGTTTAATGTATTCAATTTCTGTGAGCCTTTAATCAAATCCTATGTAATCACAAATAACAATCGATGGATTAGCGGGACTCACTCATTAATATATCATTCGACGCTTAAATTAGTATTTTTCTTAAATGTGAAGAAATGGATGGGATATAATAAAGTGTAATGAGTCCAAGAAGTTTCACTCTAGGCATCTTGATTTAAGAGAGAGATCGTTTGCACTCTAAGCGTCTTGTAGTGCTTTGTCTGAAAGAACTCAAATTTGTTTATGTCAAGTCATGTTCCTCCTTGAAGGATGAAGATGATCCATATTTATAGATGGTAGGTGATGGTTAACCGTTAGAAAATTATTGGATGATTAACCATTATTCTTATCAGCGGCGGTTGTAACTAACATCCGTTATTATTAGTTAAGTAACCGTTCTAGGCCGTTAAATGAATCTCGACTATAATTATTGAAATGGGCCATACAAATGCAATGAGCCACGCAGGTATAATGGGCTGCTCGAACGTAATGGGCTACGTAGGCTTTAAAAGTTGTTAACTTTGATTTTTTGACTTAAAGTTATATTGGGCTTCGTCATTTGGGTTCTTGGGTATCATATCCTTCAAATATATAAGTAAATATTAGTGTTGCGTTATGGATCCGCGAGGTCTAGTCGGATCCGTGGTTTTCAGGCAACACAAGTGTTTGAGATGCTGGATGCGAGAGAAAGATAAAGACCAGGATTTTACGTGGAAAACTTTCTCGTGAAAGAGGAGGAAAAACCACGAGGCTCTGGGCCTTTAGAAATGCTTCACTATTTGGGTTGAAGTCTTTACAGAGTACAATTGTGAGTGTTAATTCTTTCATTGTCTTTTGTATCGTGTCTCTTTTCTAAGAGGTTACACTCACTAGGGGGCTTTTTTTTACTCGCTCTTGTTCGAGTTATGGGAGGAGAAGCCGCCCCTTGGGTAGGAGCCTTGTTGGGTATTTATAGGCGAAATGACCCGTTGAGATGGGGACACGTGGCGGCCATCGGACGGTGAGGACAGTCGACGGCCTCCCATTGGTGGCAGTAAAAGGCGGTGGCAGGCTCTGAGTGCGCTAGGTGGCGCAGAGTCTAGGTGCCAACTGTGATCTGACCAGGCGTGTTCTGCAGAGATGGCAGTTTGCAACTGCAGCTGTCTTGAAAATCGATGATATTCGCTGAGCTGGCCCTCTC
>JAOVVI020008544.1:0-14131 GCA_028571085.2 Nepenthes alata
ACTCAAGGTCACTAGATAGCAATTGATGTTAGCATTCAATGGAAAATTGACACAGAGGAAACAAGTCTGAATCCCCATTAATAGTGATATACCTAGTAATCAAGATTAGAACAACATACTTGAGTTTAACAAAGAATGACTCAAATTAGATATCAATCGGATGTCAAAAATCTTCTTCCTCTCTCTTTTCTATTCTCCTTTTGTGCGACGTCCTTGTATTGAAAATACATTCAAATTTTATCCTAAAATCGCATCAAGACACTTTATACCAATGTTCGCGGACAAGTGCCCCTCAAAGTGTGCATTAGGTGTGATCTCTCTAGACAATTTATGAACATGTGCCCTTCAGACACTGGTCTTGTGGGGCGCCCCTCACTGGAATTGGCTCACAAGTGCCCTTAGGGCACACATCAAGCAGGCCCATTTTGTCTTAGATGCACACAAGCTTCCATCGTGTGCCTATCAGGCATAGATGCTTTTGATTTGCTAGAAATGACTTTCACTTAAATGTATCTCCCACAAACCTTGTGCAAATCTCTAGCGAACTCCTTTACTTGAGCGACCTTGGCACAAACATCACACGATTTTTGCTTGACATTTCTGCCAAGTGAGTCTTACACGAACATCGCATATCCTCTAAATGACCCATCCATTAGCTAAAAGATTCACAATGGAGTAACTAAAAATTCAATAAACGTTCCCTTACAATCTTAGGGGAAGCCCCTCACCTTACCAGCAACCGTCGTCTCTTATTCTTTGACAATTTTCTCTCAACAAAGATCTCAGCGTCGGCCTCCCAAATTTGAATAACTCTCTCTTCTATTCTACCGAACCTAGAGTATTTCCCTTTCCTTTAACTTTTTTTTATTGTAGAGTTACTCCCCCATGCACTCCTCCTTGGCTTTCTTTTTTTGTCACCTTGACCAAGCCTCCCATTGGTCACGTTAGCGTTACCTTGGTAATCAAAGCCTCCATCAAGTACCAATTTGAACACTTTCTTCCCCTTATTGCAATTGAGGCACCTTTCGTAAGCTTCCATCGTCTTTTGCTAATCGTTGTGCAAAAGTTATTTTCATCAAGTTTCTTGGTAGAAATTACATTTAACTGGACATTTAGAGCATGTTGCACACTCCTCAACATGAGTTTCATATCATTACTTGTTCGCAAGCTAACAACCCCCAATGCTAACTACTTTTAACGAGTAATCGTTAACCATCTTCAATACCCCGAAGTCCCTAGGCATATAAGAGGTGAAGAGAGACTCTCTCGATGTCGTATAGTATGAAGAATCACTATCTATCACCCAACTTGTCTTGTGGCTCGTAAAGCTCCATGTTTTCCATACATGAATGATTAGAAGGTCTTCATAAGTAGCAATAGTGGGCTAATCGTTGTCGATATGATCCCTCATCTCTTGTCTCTCGCTACTGCCTTCCTCCTGCTTCCTTTTAAAGTTTTCCCGCTTCATGTAGCTCTTCTTGTCACAGTGAAAGTACTCAATGTCCTAAAACTTGGACTAGTTGTTGCTTCTCTTTGACTTGTTGTCTTAGTCTTTCGATCACCTGTTCCCCCATTTTCTAGTATATATCAAGACATTTAGCTTCCCAAAAACCTCATTAATTTCTTCTGCCTAGACTCGATTTATAAGAAAGAATCTATGATCTCATCAGGGTTGATGTGTCATTCCTGAACAATAGCATCATAACAATGTGATTGTTTGAGGCTGGCAAACAAGCCAACAACACCAACACCTTGTTTTCATCATTGATTTTCTTATCAAGTGTCGACACTTGTTGTAAAATTCAGTTAAACTCATCTAAGTGATTTTCAAAACTACTTCCTTTCGACAACTGAAGGTCATAGAATTTATTCTTTATATATAACCTTGTCGTCAAGGACATGAACTTGTATAAGTTCTCAAGTTTCATCCAAACCTCCACTGACTCCAATAAACTGATAACTTTTTTAATAGTGTTATCCACAAGATATAATTTACTCGTACAATTTGTAAGATCCATTATATCTTGCCACTTCTCATCTTTCATCTTTTCCAATTTCTTTTCCTTCTTCCTTATTTCTTTTACTATTCCTTCATAAATAAAAATATTCCTTACTATTTCTTTCCAAAAAATGACATTATTGCATGCTAAATTGCTTAATGTGGAATGATAAACTCCTCGGTGACGATGCCATTAAATTGTAATTTTATAATCCGCAAAGTTGCTTTCTAATACCACTTATTGAAATTACACAAATGGCGCATGGAAACAAATCGAAATCCTCAATTATCAACACCAAACCTTTGAGCATAAGGAACACACCCAATCAAGTATACAAAGTTGCACAATAATATTTAATGTGAAAATTTTTTTCTCAATTAAAGAACAAATTATAAAAAAATTTTGAATAAATATATTATAAAATAGTGATTGGCTCCGATATTTGAGAAATTCACTACAACCCGGTGAACAACTTTTGAATACAATCTCTCAACACACCTTACAACCCATAAGAAAATGATACAACGAGAAAAAAATCAACAAATTGGTGATATATCCTAGAATCAAGACTAGAACAATATACCAAAATTTTGCGAAAAATGGAATTCAAATCGGATCTTAATTAGATGTTAAAAATTTTCCTTCTCTTTCATTTCTCTCTTCTCTATTTTTATGCGAAACCATTGTATTGAAAATATTCTCAAATCTTGTCCTAAAATCGTATTAGAGCACTTTATGCCAGTGTTGGTGTACGAGCGTTCCTTAGGCATGTATCAAGTATAACCCTTCTAAACAATTCATATACATGTACATTTCAAACGTTAGTCTCACTGGAATTGGCGCACGAGCATTCCTCAAGTGCGCATAAGATGTGTCTGTTCTGTCCCAAATTCTCACATGCGCCCATCCTATGCCTATCAAGCACAAATGCTTTCAGTTCATTAGAAATGGCTTTTGCTCGAGCACACCTCGTACGAATCTCATGTGAACCTTCAGTGAATTTTGCTGTTCGAGTAAGCTTTTCGCAAGTATCTTGCTTCCTCCGGATAACCTATCCATTCGGTGTGACTCGCAGGGGAGTTTCTCGAAAATGCAACAATTCCAAGGCTTCAACCAACTAGATTTCCCTTGAAATTAATTCAGTCAGAAGGATTATTCAATCTCAATTGATAGCTTGAGTTTTTTTTATATAATTCACATGATTAGAAAGCCTTGTCCAAGATAAAAAAGGCATTTGGAGCAGGTAAAGCAAAAGGTCTCCAGTCTTACTGTGAATGACAACTAGTATCACGCCGGTTACCTCAATTTTTGATAAGTAATTAGTTATATAGAAGGAAAATATTAAGGATATATAAGAGCCAGGCTCCGTCCCTAGGCCGAGGTGTGACGGAACGGATTTTTTTTTTTTGATTATGTTATTTATAACACAGGATCACAGATGCCATCTAGGACCCATATACTTTTAACCATACCAAGTATAGCGGAAGTTATTCTAACACTTGTGGAAGCACTCGTATTCATTCCAAAATATTCATTTCCGAGTACATAATCAAAAAGGTCTAACCATAAAATTCATCAATCAAAATCATTACAATGATATCCTCCAAAATAAGTTTTCGAGTCTTTAATGATCATTCAGACAAGCTCTAATCACTCCAACTCGTCAGGCACAAGCTCTAAAGTCTCGTCTGTAGGGAAAAAACAGAAAATAATGAGCCAGCACTCAACAAGCTTCATGTAGATTTCCATAAACATTTGTACTGTCAGGAAAATGCATAAACATTAATAACAATAGAAAACTAATCAATGCAAGAAAAATTAGAACAGAACCATATGCAATACTATAATCAATACTTAGCCGGATGAAGGTTGAACAAAATGCTAAAGCATAAAACAGAGTCGGTTTCGTTGTAAAAGTCTTCTTTTATGCTTCTGCTTGCGGAGGGGCATTAATCGAGGATAGATTGTGTTCAATCCATACAATCCAAGGTCAATAACTGAACAGAAGTATCTCGTCTTGTGGGATTAGTGTGCCACCCGAAGGTAGGCCAGAAACTATGCTTTTCTCCTGACCGTAATGCCCCGAGGACAGGGCGGACCACAATTAGCTCTATGGACAGAGTTCACTTTCCTCCTGACCATAACGCCCCGAAGACGGGGCGGACCACAATTAGCTCCATGGACAGAGTTCACTTTTCTCCTGACCGTAACGCCCCGAGAACAGGGTGGACCATAATTAGTTCCATGGATAGAGTTCGCTTTCCTACTGACCGTACCGCCCCGAGGATAGGGCGGACCATGATTAGCTCCATGGACAGAGTTATCCTTAATTTCTACCATAAAGTTCTAAGGCGCATGTCGAAGAACCTTACCTAACTGCATATCAGTCTTATAACAGGAACAGAACACTTCATTCTTATTACTTACTGAAAGTACAAATTCGGAGTTAGTTTTTAATACAACGTCGGAGTTCTTTTGGAGTTCAAAAGTCGGAGTTCATTTTTAATACGAACCCGGAGCTCATTTTTAACATAAGGCCAGAGCTCATTTCACATTAAGGACGGAGCTCATTTTTAACACAAGGCCGGAGCTCATTTTACATTAAGGACGGAGCTCATTTCACATTAAGGATGGAGCTCTTTTTACATTAAGGCCAGAGCTTATTTCACATTAAGTTCGGAGCTCATTTCACATTAAGGACAGAGCTCTTTTTAACAGAGGCCGGAGTGCTTTTCGGACGGAGTGCTTTTCGGACGGAATGCTTTTAGGACGGAGTGCTTTTCAGACGGAGTGCTTTTAGGACGGAGTGCTTTTCGAACGGATTGCTTTTAGGACGGAGTGTTTTTAAAACGGAGTGCTTTTTAAAAGCCGGAGCTCGTTAAAAATCAGAGTTTATTTTTCTCAAAGGACGGAATTCATTAAAAGCCAGAGTTTAAGGATCCGAAGTACTTTTCACTGAAGGACGGAGTACTTTTAAAGGCCGAAGTTTCATAAATCTGTAGTACTTTTCACTCAGAGGATGGAGTACTTTTAAAAGCCAAAGTCTCATAAATCTGTAGTACTTTTCACTAAGAGGACGGAGTACTTTTAAGGGCCGAAGTTTAATAAATCTATAGTACTTTTCACTCAGAGGATGAAGTACTTTTAAAAGCCAAAGTCTCATAAATTCGGAATTCTTTTTAACAAAAAAAATAGAGTTCAAAAGCCGGAGTTCCTTTTTCATCTAAAATTCGGAGTTCTTTTTATCAATGAAAGTTGGAGTTCTTTTTTATCAAATTCTGGAGTTCAAAAGCCGAAATTCTTTTTCATCAAAATCCGGAGTTCATTTTTCTCAAGGGACGGAGTTCATTTTCTCAAAGGGACGGAGTTCATTTTAATTATGGGAAACCAAACTGATTCTTTATCAAGGAGAAACCGAACTTAATTTTCATTAATGGAAAACTAAACTTCTTTTAAACATACGGTTAACAGAGATTCTTCTTTAACTAATGATCAGACGGGTATTACACATACATAATCATATGCTTATCAGATATACTTACGAGTCAGCATGCATATACTCGCCTTAAATCATGATCTTAAAAGCAGTGGAAAAGGTACACACTTGCAATATTTAAAGCATGAACTTAAAAGTAGCGTCTAAAGTAACTTGCAATATTTAAAAACAGAACTTAAAGCGTAGCATCCGAAGTAACTTGCAATATTCTTAAACATGAACTTAAAAGCAACGTCCGAAGTAACATGCAATGAACTTAAAAGCAACGTCCGGAGTAACTTGCAATGAACTTAAAAGCAACGTCCGGAGTAACTTGCCTGAGAGTGGATTGCCTAAGGTTTTACCGTCTTGAAGCTTTTTCCCATCAGTCTATTCCTTCTGCCGGCCTATGCATCAACTAGCGCTGGTTTATATAGAGGAGGGGTTTGGTGGAGTAAGTGGGGTAAGTCACTTACTCCCGTACTTATTTTCAGGGGGTAGGTGGAGTAATCAGGTTGGTTTACTTACTTCATTTGGTCGCCGCCTAGTTGGATTCTAACTGAATAATAAAATCTACTTTTGTCTTTAGTTACCATTAATGTAATTCCGACCAACTGCTCCATTTTCACGTCAGCGGCCCACCCTTTGTTGGTCAGCCTTTTTGGGCTGGTTGTATTTTCCATTAAACGGGCCGATTTGGATTCTATGGAGGAGGCCGGTCCATCTTTTATTCACAGAAGGGAAGTAGGGTTTGATTACAATGCTGGGCTGGGTTTTCATGGGAGGAGGCTGGTTTGGATTTCCATGTATGCAGGCTGGTCAACACATTAAATTTTTGGATCTCACAATTCTCCCCCACTTAAAAAAATTTTATCCTCAAAATTTGAGTAAAGTTACATACCTTAATCAAACAAGTGGGGATATTTGCTCCAAATCTCTTCTTCTTGCTCCCAGGTAGCTTCTTCGGGTGAGTGATTCCTCCACAGCACTTTTTGGATCTCACAGGTATCCAATCGATAAATTAACTTATATAGGATGTGGGTAATAACATTCTAGTCTCAATTTATACGAAAGTTTCAAAAATTCGTAGGTAAAAGGGGTCGAACATAGATGAATAGTAACAGTGAGGTTAGGGTTTTAAAAATTTCTCTAAACGCTGCGCAAAACTTAGAAATTGGACATGAAATTAATATATATACATGCATACAACATGGGTAATATAAAATATAAATTTAATCGAGTATCGGAATAAGGTTACGCGATAAAAATAAAACAAAAGTGTAAGAAAACGAAAGAGGAAGGTATGGATACGCTAGTCTCAACTCGATCTATCACTTTCCTAACAGGCTTATAGTCGGAATCGGACTCGGGGACCACCATTTCCTCTTCTCCTCCTTCGTGCAGTTCTCTCCTCATCATCGGCTTCTCGTGCTACTGCCACTGGAACCATGTCACGCCAGTCGGCCACTACCACGGGTGGCCGTCATCGGCCACCGTCAACCACCAATGCCGCCTTCTTCCCCGTTGAACGCTCTCCTCTCTCCTCTTCTTTCCCCACAAAATCCTTCTTCCACCCGTTCCCTTGCCCTATTCATTCTACTTATATTATTATTATTATTATTATTATTATTCTTTTATTTTATTTTATTTATTTTATTTTTTTAATCTCAAAACTCAAATTGATAATCAAACAACCGAGCGAGCACACGTTGGGTGTCGGCCAAACAAATCTAAATATATTCCAAAATTTATAATATTTAATTAATTTTTATCACACTCAAAATTATCTAAAATAAATAAATAAATTCAATTAAATCAGATAAAAATATATAAAATATTATATTCTCCCCCATTTATAGAAATTATGTCATCAAAATTTAACGAACTTCAATATTCTATAATCGGAGGCAATCTTTTTAGATTCTTTCTAGCGCTCTCAAGTCATTCCTTTGATTAGATTATTATCCCGGAGAACCGTAAGTATTTAAATTGTTCCGATTCTTATTATCTAATGCGTGCTATAAAAAGTCTAAATCTACCAAGTTCGAAAGTAAATCAAACATATTAACTACCTCTTCGATTTAGCTCAAAACCTTAAACGGCTAATAATTCTTACTTCAACTTATGTTAGGTCTCGAAGATAATCACTCCTTCCGAGCCTCAAATTGAACCTTAAAATATATGGGTTCGTTATATTTTCGCTGTGAAACTCTAATTAATTATTTGATCACGAATCATCTAATGGTAATTCTTCACCATATCTAATTCAACTTGACGCCTAAAATTCTTTGATTGAGTTTGACTAAGGTTTCAGTGTAAACCTCAAATCGCAATCAAATCTCAAGATCAAAATACTTTATATTCTCATTATTCTGTTGGTATGTCGACAAACCGACATATCACTGGAATGGGAAACTTATCAGTCAATCAGCAATTTCTTATATTGTAAATATGATCATTCACTTTAAGCCTCAATCAAATCCTAAGACCCATGAAAATTACGAGCCCACACACACTTCTTCCATTTTGATTAATCACTTATTTACATATTAAAGATCTTCTTACAACTTGTATCCATGACTCCTATCGAATTCCTAAGTTACGTGACAACTATAGGCCTAAAAAAATTCAAAAATATCAACACAACTACGGTAAGGTCCTTAATCTTCAGATTACGATTAACATAGAAAATACAATTAAAACGATCACTCAATAATCAAGCACAATATCAAATCACCATCTAAGTTTTGAAACCTAAATAGTGAGTAAACTTATTATCTCGTTTGCACACCAACGAGCTATCTTATTTGACCCGCACGCATTACCCAAATTTGCTATAAATAAACCGCCCTCGAAAGCTAATCCATAATTATTCAAATATCCAAAATTCTTACCGTTCTAACAACCCCGAAGTAAAACCATGAGGACTTCTCATTTTATAATTTTATAGCTCAAATACTTCGGATATGATTCTGTCTCCCAAATCAAGAATACGACATCCCATTTCCTAAATATTAGCACATACTTGTGATTTACCTTTCACATCTCTTACGAAGCACTGAAAGCATATTAAGTCTAAATACTCCCTACGTTAATTATCAGCGCTAAGGCCCGCTATCCTAAAAAGACATGGAGGTTCATCTTCGCAATCTCTTAAACATATTCACCCGCTAGAAACTACAACTATTTAGACTCCTAAAATAATTATATTATGACTAACTCCAAAGGCAACACCTATAAGTTTTCAAAGGAGAAACTTCATTTCCTAACTACAACCCACGGGTGGAGCAACTTTGATCGTGGACTTCTCGCCCACTTTTCCAATGGCAAACACCCATGTATAATATAGGAAAAACGTAGTCCTAAATCTTTCTTAGAAGTGCCACATTCTAATATAATATACTTAGTCCATCAGGGGTCAACCCAAATGACATGTCGACAACCTACTATTCAATCCTTGAAGGTTCTTCCCACATATCTTACTTTGACGGATGCCAATTCCTTGTAAGTCAACGCTCAACGAACATTGCAAAATCTTGAGGGACACCTAACGGATGTCTTATCAGATTCAGTTACACCTAGAAAACAGCGCACCCATGCTACATCAATTGGTCTTTCCTAATTTATGACACAGTCCTTAAACAAGGTTCACATACTCCCATGGTTCCTTAAGTTCATCGATGAGGCTATCATAATATGGATTCAAATATGGCTGAAAGATTCAACCTATAAAATTCATAGATATACTAATGAATCTACAACCTAAACAGCATTATCGAAACTTGTAATGACCGTATCTTAATCCTAAATACTACCATGGGCATAATTTTTAATTATCCATAATCAACAACGCTATGGATATAGATCGATCTTAGAAATCACCAAACCTTTGCAATAGATCAAATAATCCACCTATCCATTCACTCTGCCCGCTTATCAAACCATCTACCTCCCGAGCAACCAAATTCTCAATTATCCACAAATGACCATATCAGTTCACATTATCTATTTCAAAGGTTCTAAAACATCCCACAACAAGCATCTATTCGGTGCTTCCTCAATCCCATACAGGAACCCTTGAAAGTCGGTGCCAATCTCAATACAACCTCAAATTTCTAATTAAAAGATAAATTAGCCCAATTCTTTTCCCTAAGAAACACCCTCAAATACTTTCATAACCCAAACTCTTTGGCGACCACAAGATGATTTTCCAAATGTGGTCTCATACTAGATAAACTTGGCACCGAACTTTGCTAAGCAACTTGCAGACAAAACGATACTAATTCCACCAACATTCAATCAACTATGCCTCACATTCAAAATTTCACAATTTGATGGTAAGGATGTCCTATCGCCACAATCCACACCCAGCATAGTGGCTCACCAACTAAATCTTTCTCAATATCATAACAAACATTAGTGCCACAAGGCAATAAGTTCATCCCAACCAATCATATCTATAAACCCCAAAAAATGTTGCAAACCTTGATACAACAAGTATAAAACTTACGATCATCAGATAAACAAATAAGTTTAGGAGACCCCAATAAAATATAGATTCTGGGTCCTAAAATAACATATATATTGAAACATCATGATCTGGGGACCTTATCTCCTACCACGATGGACAACTCTCCTATATTTTGTGCCATCACCGCGAAGTCTCAATCCACGGTATTGGGCTCCTTAATCATCTGACCATTGGAATAAAGGCAATCCCTAATCATGCGGTTAAACTATCTACAATTGAGACATGCTCCCAAAAACTCTACCGAAATAAGACATTCATCCATAAAGTATCCATGAACATATCCGACGATATTTCTTTATCCTTGAGACCAATGATCTTTTTCACATCGACTACCAAGGTCGACTTCACCTCCTATCTTACATGGGGCAATACTGCCTCATCCTCTTCCGAACATCGGGTCACCATTACCGCCACCTTAATTCTTTTAACCGATATCCCAACCCCTATGGGATCCGATGGTGAGGTATTACTAAGTTGATTATAAGTCAACATCCCATGACTTGTTACATTAGAATTGACTCTAAGTTATCCTATCTTTAAGCCATCAATTTCACCCAATCCATCATGCCTGGTCATTTTACTCAAACATCCCTTATTAGTAAATTACTATCATGAGGACTTTAATCCAGAGCCAATCAAGCCTAAACTTTAAAACCAAACCAATTAACCTAGGCGTTAAATCAACACCGATCAATTTGACAACTAAGTTGGCACTAATCAAATTAAAACCTCAAGATGCCTCCCTACAGCTCCTCCTGACCTCATGGTCAATGACTACCATGAGTAAACCCTTGTCTAGGAGCCATTGTAGTTACTTATACCCTATCCGAAGGCAACGCAATACGGGTTAGGTCGCGCCTAAGACACTAATTATGACTTTATAAGCTAGACAATCGAACTCATTTTTCTATCTCTGACTTAGTTTAAGCCTAAATTGGCCAGTCAGGATAATTAGAACTATCTAATCTACTTTAATTTGTCATATACTGACGTCCACTTATTTGATCAATCTTAATCTATCCTAGGCTTTCGCATACGATTTAATTCAAACCTAAGGTATCTCTTTTCTCTGATACTAACTATGACAGATCATATTTTTTATCAAAAATCTAATAGAATTTCGTTTGTAATACGGACATTCACCAATCCAAAACCTGTACAATCTCCCATACAAAATAAAATACATCCTATAGTCCCAATATCCGACATCATACAATCAACAACACAAAAGACCACACTGGATTCAATTGCCACCCACAACTCATGGCTCCAATACTATGTATCTAAACACAATATCAGTCAAAGAGAGATACCACTAGGTACTTGTTACAAATCACAATAATCTATAGAAGTATAAATAAATCTAAATGACAGTGAAAACTAAATCATCTGGTCAACAGTCTTAAGTACAATATGCATTAAGATTATGAAAGGAATATAAATATATACAACTTTCCCATGACATAAATAAAACTATAATTTCTAAGTCTTCGACATGATCTTTTAAATTCAAGTTTAATCCACTTTTAATCTCTATATTATTCTATTGGGTATATCAAACATGCACTAAATTGAAGATAATGAGAAGTAAATGTGAGCTAATAGCTTAACAAGTGTAATATAATTAAAATAATAAATAATATAAGTAAAATAAAGTAGAAGATGGATATATGAGTATAATGATGATGTATAAATATAAGACATGATCGGATATACTTTTAGAACACAATTAACTTTTCACGTTTTACCCTTCTTTTATTTTAAATATAAATTATGCATAATTATTTATATTTACAGATCAGAACCAATAAGTCTTACTAGCTAAAAGTGCGAATGAGCGTGAAAAGGGGCATATCATCTACATGACCTAAAGGCGTAAGCTCCTATTATCAACCCAAATGCGGGTCATGTATATATTATGCCTATTGACGGGCCATAAACATATGTCCCCATATCCTCTGAAGCTCAGAGACAGTCCTCATCCTTCCACAATAATATCCTAAGGCTTACTAAGAGTATCACCCGCTAAATATACGGTTAGGATAATCATTGAGTCTCCACTATAATACCAATAGTATGTCAAGAGATATTATCCTCCGTAACATAAATCTATGGTCCTAGTTTTATTATTTCATATTCTTTGAGGGAATGTCCACCAAATTTCTTTCACATGGTTCTTACTCTATGAGAACGAATCATATATCATATCAATTTGTGGCATTTTCTCCATATATTTACATAATTTTTATCTTTCTTTTAAATTTACATATTCTCATTACTCATTTTGCATATACAAATATCATAAATATAGTGAAGAAAAGTTATTCTTACAACCGAGAGACAATTATAACTTTAGAGATCCCTGAATCATATTTCCTTCACAATTGATTAATGAACATGATTTCAGAATAATAATTAAACATGTGCAAATGTACATGCAACTTAATTAACAATTAGACAATGTAAAATTTACGTAAAATTTATCAATTGGGCTCCGATGAACACTAACCATGCATGAATAGTGTCCGGTTGTGTATACTGGACGATTCTCAAAAATTTGGACATCCAACGGATAAATTATCAAATTCAAGTCATGGGTAATTATAATCTTGATTCAATTTATCTATAAAACTCAAAATATGTGCTTAAACATGGTCCGGGTATGGGTCTAGGGTTTTGTAAATGAAAATCCACATAAATCCACCGAATCGGGTATTAATCAATAAATTAACTTATATATGATATGTGTAATGATATTTTTGTCTCAATTTATATAAAAGCCTCAAAAATTAGTGGGTAAAAGGGGCTGGGTGCAGATGAACAGTAACATTGGGGTTAGGGTTTCAGAAATTTCTCCAAAGACCGCGCAAAACTCACAAATTAAACATGAAATTTATATATATATATGCATACATCATGGTAATATGATATATAAATTTAATCGGGTATCAGAATGATTATACCCGATGAAAATAAAATAAAAGGGTAAGAAAATGAAAGATGATGGTATGGATGCATTTGCCTCGACTCGATCTATCACTTTCCTAACTGACTCATAGTCGGAATCAGACTTAGGGACCACCGTTTCCTCCTGTCTTGCTTCACGTGATTCTCTCATCGTCGTTGGCCTCCCACACTGTTGTCGTTGGAACCGTGTCGCGCTAGTCAACCACTGTCGCAGGCGGCCGTTGCCAACTACTGCCAACCACTAGCACCGCCTTCTTCCTCGGTGAAGGCTCCCCTCTCCCCTTTTCTTCCCCCGCGAAACCCTTATTTCGCCCAAGCCCCAGCCTTCTCCCTTCTGCTTTTTCTATTATTTTTTTTCTTTTAATCCCACAACTCAAATCAGTACTCAAGTGACCAAACGGGTGTACTTTGCGTCTCAGTCCAACAATTTTAAATATCTTCTAAAATTTATAATATTTAATTAATTTTTATGATACCTAAATTACCCAAAATAAATAAATAAATCTAATTAAATCAAATAAAAATATTCAGAATATTACAAGGTAGTCCATGTTCGTAAACTCAAAGTTTGCATATAAAAACAAACAATTTGTTAATAAAATGTTTTTTATTTCGCATGTTGTTGTGTTTTTGATCTTTTTTCTTTTTTTATATATATGCTTGTGTGAAAATAGATGACCTAAACTGCCCCTAAGTTATGCGAGTCTTCACTCACTTGCGCCTAAACCTTAGCCCCATGCCAAGCGGTCGAATTAAATATTGGCCCCATACCAAGCGACCAATAAACAGTCGAATTAAACATTGGTCCCATACCAGGTGACCCGTAAGTGGTCAAATTAAACCTTAGTCCAATGTTGAGTGGCCTGTAAGCGATCGAATTAAACATTGGTCCTGTCCCAAGCGGCCCGTAAGTGGTCAAATTAAACATTGGTCCCATACCAAGCGGCCCGTAAGCAGTTAGATTAAACCTTGGTCACATACCCCCGCAAGTGGTCAGATTAAATTTTGGTCCGATACCAAGCGGCCCGTAAGAAATCGGACTAAACTTTGATTCCATACGAAGTAGTTCGTAAGCGGTAGGATTAAATCTTGATCTCCTACCAAGCGACCCATAAGCGGTCGGATGAAACATTAGTCCCATACCAAGTGGCCCGTTCG
>JAOVVI020008545.1:3070-13417 GCA_028571085.2 Nepenthes alata
GACAAGCACTCGTTTCCTTCAAGTAATATTATTGAGCAAAAAGGGTAATACATGTGAATGAGGCTAATAACGGATATAAAAACGTTGGACGTGACGCTAGACCGATGGGCCCAGGGTGCCCTCCGACCCAAGAGGTGCTACAAATGATTTCACGCCAAGCGTGGTAAGTAAGATGCATCCATGCATAATGTTTGAATGTCATTCATTGCTTGTTCCATTTATTATGCCAATCAAACAAATACTTGTGTGTGCTTGCATCAATTTTAAGACCCCAAACTATCCCTGAGTGAGGTGAACCCTTTTTTCACCTGCCACTTGCGACCTGATTAAAAAACTTCTGTCCCATTAACCGGGCGACCTAGAGAAGGTTGAAAACTAAATCTTGGAGCTGATCACTAAGCGGCCTAGACAAGGTCAAACATTACGGCATGGGGGCTTGCAGATCAAGATTCGGACCTCCCTAATCAAGTGACCATACAACCTCAGAGGGCTTTTCAGCATACGTGTGACAACTTTCTCAAATAGGAATGAGTACTATCAGTCAACAACGGTTGGTGGACTAGGACCAAACGCACAAAAGTTACGGTGTCGCCTCACAAGATTGAGCGCTAATGGTTACGTGTGAGCGACGACTTAGACTCCACCAGAGCTCGGCGGCTGTGACCAAGAAACCCAACCGGCCCTTGCGATGCTCACCAATGCTCGTGCCTTGACGTGCTTCTACAAGAAAGAGCACGAAAGGACGAACACATTTGGACAAGCCCGACGATGATGGTAACCACACTTAGCAGGCAAACATGTTTCTTCCATGCCACAAACTCCTCCTAGGAGTGAGCATAACCGCGCAAACGCGACCATTCAAGACGATAACGATAGCAATAATGCTTAGTCGGTAAACAAAACCAAAGTTAGACAACAACAAATCAATACACACTAAAAGGCATCAGCAACAATTATCAAACCAATCTAATTGATTCATTAAAGGTTCATAATGTACAACAGGGACATTCAAATGCCTCCAAAAGTATAGAAAGCTACCTACACTCACGGCTTTGACCGAGTGACTATCCCATGGACAGGGGCCTACTGGTAAGCGTGGCACAAGCTCCCCTCCTATCTCCAGAAAGTTCACCAAGTCAACACGAAGTCGAGCTCTAACATTTCTCGGATCAATGAAGCCAACAGGGAAGCCCGGAGCCACCAAAGACATGACCCACCGACTGAAGCAAACGCCTTCTTGGAACATCTCATCCATCACATGGCTGACTTCGTTAGGTCAGAGTTGAGACCGCAGCTCTCCTTCAAGCCGAGTATAATGTCTCTGAAGGTCAGAGAGTTGCTGCTGCGTCTCCTAAAGCCCATTCTCGAGCAAGGCAATTCGATCTAGAGTTTGAGCATGTGTCTCTGAGAGCTCTTGGAATCTACCTTTGACTCAGACCACACCCGATCAAGATAAGTAGGCCGCTCTTCACTCCGCAAAGCCTCGATAATAGTAGCATTCATTTGGCACTCTACATCCTCCAACATAGCAGGATCTATGCGTGCCTAGGATAGTCGAAGGATTTCGCCATCCCTCTTGTGCAGCACCCTCTCCACCACTCGAAGTGCCTCCTGAACCTACCAAGAGACAAGTGACAGTTAGTCAGGAGCGGTGGCAAAAAATATAATAATAGAACGGGGAAACCCATGGCATAGCACCTCATAATAAGACAGTCCTCTTTCGTGCAACGGATTAGGAGACTCCTCAGCTCCAGTCTAGTAGGGGTCGACAAGGATTGTAAAGGCTACACGTCATGAAAATGAGAAGCCTTGAAACTTGGAGGAGGACTAAGCCCAACCAAAGCCCTTGGGGGCTCGGACATTGACTCTTTAGGATGGGATGTCCCCTCAGCAGCTGTCTCGGCCTCTAGACCATCCCCAACCACTTTCTCCTCCACCCGAATGCTTCCAACACCCTCCTCAACGGAAATAGTGGGAGCCGTAGATGCAGACATTCTTAGAGAAGAAGCCACCAAGATCAAGATCCCTTGCTCGGCTGCAGTCACGGCGCCAATCTGTTCACTTGGCCCACTAGCCGGGTGATCCCCCACTCCATTAGCAGAATCCATTGAGGACTCATCGCCCTCAGTCCCTTTAGACGAGTCGTTAAGGTCTAAATTGTCCGGTGATGACCCATCTAAGCTTTGCCTTCTCGATAACTTGCCAGCAACAAGGGTAGGCACCCGTGCACAAACTTCATCGATCCACCAGCACTTCTCAAAAAGTGTGAGCATGGAAGAACCACCTCGTCAGAGGACTGCTTAGGAGAGTCTTGGGAAATAGATCCCTATACTTTCTCTTGGGACAATGACCCAGTGCGGTGGAGGTGTGGCCCTCATCCGCCCAAGTCTCCCACTAAACTACATCCAATGCACCCTGGGAGACCCAGTAATAAGTGTGGTACAGGATGTCGACATACTCCTCAACCAACGTCGTTAGAGGTTGTGCCATTTGCCCCTCTGTCGGCAGGATGTCACGAGTATAGACACTGTTGACCCTTTCTCAGTTATTTGAGACTCTCCACTCGGCGTTAACCGCCACAAAGAAGCACATCTTCTAGACCCTTAGTGAGCCTGGGTTCCCCTCGCTCATTTCAAACTCCGCGTTTGGTGAAGGAAACCCAATTAGCCTCTTGGTTGACTCAGAAGATCATGTTCAAGGCTCAAGCATCTAGAGTAAGCCCCCTTGTACGGAAGAAGATGCATCGAGTCACCATGCAGTGAACCGCATTCGGATGATGACGAGCTACGAGGTTCTCTAGTACCCTTAGAATCTCGCGCAACTCCTTCAAAATCAAAATGCGGAGACTGGCTTCCAGATGCTCTTCATAAATGGTTATAAATCCTACAGAAGGAGAGTAAGCCATGCCATCAATGTTAGGCTCAATGTACGGGATGACACTTGGAATATGATACCTACTATATAGAGATCCTATTGCTTTACCAGGCAAAATGTACAGAATATCAGTGATGCCTTGGGAGGCCATTCAAAAGACTGTGAAGATTGGGAAGGAGAATAGCTAACTAGGGTAGAGATATTTTGAAAAGTAAAGAGGTGCAGAAACGGCTGAGCATTAGCGCTTAAATAGCCAACAACCGAGCGTCGTTTCATGATATCAAAGAGGTGCATCTCCATAATAGTCGCAACATGTGCCCTCACCACAGAGTGTTGCAGCCCCTCTGTTCACTAGCCCTATTGTAATTACAGACAAGGTGCCTCCCCACGTAACCTGTTGAAAGCTGGCGGCCCTGACACTTGGATCAGCGAGTTGGCAATGCAACACAAGTAATGATGACCTGATACGCCACTTTCTAAGACTATAAACTGGCGGCTTGTAATACCTGGGATCTTAATTGGATTATTTTGATATTAATTGTGACTTTGGGATATCTAGATGTGTTTTGAAGTAATTATATATTAAGAAATATTGTAGGAAATCAGTTTAGAAGTATGGTGTCTGGTGCATGCTCGAGGGGCGCCGATTCTAGAGAGCCTACGTCTAAGGCACGCTTGTAAGCTGATTACTGGGAGGCCACACTCGAGGCATAAACATGGCACGCTTGAGTGCAGTCCTTCATGAAACAGGCGTCTAAGTCATGCTTGAGGTAAGCTCGAGCACCAGTTTGCCCATTAAAGGCAGCACGCATGCTATGCATGTCATTTTCGTGCAGCTGAAGGGAAGAGGAAAGAGAGAGCACATGAAGAAGAGAGAGGAAGCGTGATTTGGATAGATTTGGATAGGTCGAGGCAAGTATTCTCTAACCGTATCATCTATCTATTTTAGTATCTGATATATTTTGATATTGATTTGGAGGTTTAAAGTTTGTATATGCAAGTTTTTACCTAACACGTCCATTTTTCGCAGTGCATGCGTAAGTTTTACCGATTATTGTTCTATTTCTGCTAATTTTTTAGGGTTTTGTTCTTTTTTGAAAAAATAAATAAATATCTAATAATATTTATTTTTATATCAGTATATTTATATAGAAATGAGTATGAAACTTGTATTGGGCTATATATTTTTACATATATGTGTTAGGGTTGTAGTCACTACGTTTTTATCTGTTATCTGACCAGCTCCCGATGGGGAGATATTTGTTATCTAAAATTCCTTTCCATCGGCCAAAAGGACTCTGTTTGTAGTGACTCGCCCCATCTGTCTAGTATTTAAAATAGAATTTATTATATTTAGATGTTCTAATATATTTGACAAACTTAAAGATTGCATCCAAAGTTACGGGCGACAAAATATAGAGAGTAACCTTACCTATGGAAGATGGAGTACATAGATGGCGAAGCATATTGGCCTAAATTGTATTTGATTTGGTTTAAGGTTTCAGGTCAGGAGTAATCATTCATCAAGTTAGTCTTTAAATAATCGTAACTCATATTTAGTGCATACTTTACTTTTTTGTATAGATTTATATTCGGACTCTGATCTAGACGTTGATTTTGAGATTTGCCGGTTTTGCCAACAGTTGGGTTTTAATATTTCTCGTACACTTTGGACATCTGATTATTTGATTTGACCTCTGGATCACTTTTATTTTATACAAATATGTTTGTTTTAATTTGATATACAATTTGAACACGAGGCTATCATTGGTTTTGATATTAGATTTTATTTCGGATTTAATGATTGAATTTATGATATCGACGATTTAGATTTATTTCTATTATCTAATTTAACATTTATTCTTAGACCGTCCCTCTTATTTATTGGTCACATTCGTTTATGTGTATATACATGTAATACTTGTTGAGTTTTAAACTCTTGTTTAATATTTTATCCCTATAGAGTATAGGGCTCGGATTTATTGTAGCAGCAGGATGAGATCTAGCGCGGCATCGCATTTTTGGTAAGTATTGTATTTGTCTAGATATAGATGGCTTTGATTGCATGTTAATTTTTATGGATTGAATTTTTTATTTGGGCTATCTTTGGGTATTGGAGTCGGGGGAATGTAAGCCATTAGACCGTGTATTAAGCATTTATAGATTTACGTCATTATGTAGATAAGTTATTGTTATTATTTGATTCTTTTTTTCCTTACGACTGTTTGGAGTAGGTAATGTTTATGTTAACCAAACAGTTATCCGATAAGATTCTATGCGGGTTATATTTGGATCGTATGTATGTTTGGTTTGTCACACCTGGTTTAGAATTTATTTATTTGTTATTTGGGATTAAATTATCTATAGACTTGACCTAATTGGTTTAGATTTGTAATAGGTGTACAACCCTAGCAGACTGGAGGCTGATTCGATCGGCTCATATCCTAACCGAGCATTCGGGATGGACCGTCATGAGTCACGATTGCCAAAAGATTGAGTTGCCAGCAACCTGAATTGACAGATTATTAAACGTCGAGCAGCGAAAAGTAACATGCAAGCACTTCAACTATTCACGTTATACAAGAATACTAGAGCTGTGTAACATAAGAATAAATAACACTCGGTAGTTCTATTCATTAATTTATTTTACAAAGTACAAGTTTATAACAGTGGACATATAACAAAGAAAGAAGTAAAAATACATGAAGTAGCAATCCGATTGCATTTGTCTGATTGACCTTTAGGGAAGACAGTTGCATGATCAAAATATAATGCTGCTACTCTCTCCCAGGCTGGCCACTACGGCATCCGACCCAAGGGGTTGGCGCAGCAAGAAGAGCATGAGGAAGCATTCCTATGCAAAAATGAGGCGCAAAGCACCAATTTTGACTCAGGTGGCAACCACCAAAAACTGCTTGCCAGAACCGGCCATAGCTGCGTAACCCTTGTGTCTTTGCATTGAATGCTAGACCTAATGCAGCGATGATAGTCCAGGTTCTACAGTGGCATGCAAAAGCTCCTTCCCCAGCGGTCCCCAGAGCAACCCCCCTATGGACAGTGAAAGGCAAAGTCGCTCACCCAAACAAAAAGAGGGAATAACTGTCTCCCCTTAGGGGGCTGAGCTGTGACTCCTTCAAGGCCTCCTTGGCAAGGACCTCTAGATGCCAGCTAGGAGAAGAGGATCCTAACCACTAAAACCCAACCTTATTAAGTGCAATATAAGGTCGGTTGAAGTCGAGTTCAAAAGAGGGAAATCAAGGTAAACTTTAGATGCATCATCGGCTTCAGCTTCAAACATTGGGCAAGAATCTCCACCAATCCCGACTCATGGTTATGTTATCTCTACATCAACTCTGAACTCTCATATCACTTAGCTAGTGAAGACGATTCGTAATACAAGGCGTACAGAGCCTCTCCATTTATAGTTGGATGAGGAGATAGGCAAGCATTAAACTTAGGAGATTGTGCTGGCGCTAGAAGATCTCCATCAGCCAAGAATTGCCAGTGGCAAAGAATCGAATTAGCACCAAATCTTACTGATCAGAGCAAAAATCTACAGGACGCCTAGGGAAGGAACACACTTGAAGACCTGCGCGATGACATCCCATCATGATATTTCAGAAGTTGAAATTTTAAACTACTGACATGGGGGGCTAGTGATGGGTCCCGTAGCTCATGGGCTGACTTAGAATCCAACCTATTGGAGAGCGACAGTCCAACAAAGGTTCCTCCAAGCCCAAGGCTTAGGAAGCACCACGGAAGGCCTAAACTGTGCGACCCAAATTTGCCCAGTGAGACATGGGCCATAGAGTTGCCCATTCCCCGAATGCAGCTCACTCCAACCTAGCAGCTCCAACTTGGATACTCCAACTCAACAGACAAGATCATGTGACCACTGTAGATGCGTGGTATGCTATAGCTATTGGGATAGAATCTGTAGGCGACTCCTGCCACCCTATCGTGCCATTACCGTTAGAAATAACGCAACCTATTGTGGAAGCACGAGATTGGCGCCATCAGAAGGCCAGAATCACGGCACCATCAGCGTCCTAACAGCAGTTAGCCAACACTCTCTATAAATACCCCTTTTCCTCAATAGGAAAGGGGAGAGGACTTTGATCCCAAGAAGGAAGGGGTGAGACTAGGAGAATAGAGGTCGGTGTTATTCATCTCTAGAAGGCATTTCACATACTCTCTCGCTCTCCATTAAGCTCCCCTGCACCTCCTTGGCCAAAGGAGACATCGAAGAAGAACGAAGGTAGTCAAACCTAGAATTGGAGCCCTGTCCTCCATCTCAAAGCCACTCTCTAACCAAGCGCACTGACTGTAACCCTGTCCTCCATCTAAAAATTGCACCCTAGTCAAACGCACTCATCGGAGCCTTGTCCTCCATCCCGAAGCTGCTCCCTAATCGAGCACACTTATCGGAGCCTTGTCCTCCATCTCAAAACTACTCCCTAGTCGAATGCACTCATTGGAATTCAATCATCTATCTTAAAGTCACTCCCTAGTCAAGTGCACTCATTAGAATTCAATCTTCCATCTTTAAGTCGCTGCCTAATCAAGCACACTCATCAGAGTTTAGTCATCTATTTCAAAATCGTTCCCTAACTATGCACACTATGGGAGTACAATCTTCCGTTTCTAAGTTGCTCCCCAACCGAACGCACTAATCAAAACTTAATCATCTAACTAAAAAACCGTTTCCTAGTTGAGTGTATTCATCGGATTCTAGCCCTCCGCTAACACTCATTCTCTTATTGCATGCATCCATGCATACTTTATATTCATCCAATATTTCTATCTAATTGAGAAAGATTTCTGATTTGAGTGTCGAATGACATGCCAGGGAGTAATTCCCGCCGTCATCTAACCTTTTGTTCATTAGTTGTGGTGTGCAAGATTTAGGTTCGAAGGAATGAAGATCGAACTTGCTTCATCTCAACCTGCCGTGAAGATTAGGCAGCTTCCTAATTTGTTCGGTAATTTGAATCTAAAGATGCATTAATTTGAAATAGTCAAAGGAATTATGCTTTACCCAACTAAAAACCCTAAGTTTTTATACAATTATTTTATGCACATTAAATTTTAGATATTTATGCTACCATCCTTACCTTCCCATAATCCATTAAAAAGTAACCTAAAAAGGTTAATGAAACTTTTAAACAAAGTAAAAATGTTGAAAGTTCCCACCATGACATCCTGGAATCAGGGGGTGTCTAACACCATTGGCATTAGATGCCATCTAGCGTCAAACGTGGGCTGTCCGATTCTGATCAGACAGCCCACCCAGATCAGACAGCCCACCCATTTATTAGCCAAATATAATCTCAGTCGTCTGATTTTAAATTTAATCGGATGGCTGAAATTAAATCAAAATCTTGACTCTCCGTTGCTCTGGATTCGACGACCATGATAGTGTAAGTTAAATAACCCAACTTACCCGCTAATTTCTAACTTAGTTATCGTCTAAATTAACTGACTTATATCGATTAAGGCACTAACTACGATACCAAAACTAGATAATTGAACTTAGCTATTAATCCTGACTTAATCTTAGCCTAAGTCATATAAACTAAGGTAACTAGAGCTATCCGACTTATCCTAATCATCCTACGCCTTCATTAACTTTTTTGACCATTCTTATTCTAACCTAAATTTTCACATAAGATTCAGATTAAACATAAAGTATCTTTTTCTCTAACATCAATTGTGACAGACCGCGTTTTCTATCGAAAAATCGGTACAATCGCGACAGAAAAATAGCCGCCAAATAAATACAAAATCTATAAAATATCCTGTACAATAACAAAAATTCATCTAAAATCGACTCTGATACATCCATAAACCATAACAAACCACACAGAATCTAAATACAACAATTAACAACATATGGTACCGACGTCATAACTCTGGGTATAACATCGTTTCAGACAAGATGTCACTAATATCTAATTAAACTATATAGACATGCGAAGTAACTATATCCATCAAATACAATAGAAGTTAGACTATATACACAACATTATCATCAATGGTATATATGACCATCAAAATAATACAATATACTCTATAATAGGGTATAAAATCATAAATCTAAGCCTTCAAACTATCCTCTAAGATCTTCATACCTAGCCGACTTTTAATCCTCTACCCCATCCTATCAGGAAAAAGCACTCCTCATTTGGAGACAAGAAAAGCAGTAAGGGTGAGCCAAAGTTCAACAAGTATAATATAAACAAAGATAAGACACAATATAAACAAATGAGATAGGAACATGAAATAGAATGCACAACATGAAACGTGAGCAGTTGCATTTTTAAAATATGAGTAACTTTTTATATTTTGTCTTTATTTTCTCTTAGGGTTCCAAAATATGTATAATTTTTTTTTATCTTTACGGATCAGGGCCAGTAAGCCTTATTAGCTAAAAGTGCTGGAGAACGAGAAAATGATCATGATGTCCCATATGATCTAGCCGAACAACATACATAATGTCCAGTAGGAAACTTTCACCTTATACAAGGCCAAACACCACGTGGTGAGTGGTATACTTATCACCCGGTATACATGATCAATAAAACGCTCCCTAACTTCCTACAGTCTAGAGGCAGTCCTCATTCTTCTATAATAATATCCTAAGGCATGCTAATAACATTATCCATCCCAATAAACGGTCTGGATGCGCGGTCAGGATAATTCTTGAGTCTCTACTGTAATATCAATGGCATGCTAGGGGATACCACCCTCTAAATATAAATCAGTGATCCTGATTTCATAATTTTTTAATCTTTGAGGGAAAGTTCACCAAACTTCTTTCACATAGTTCTCATACCGGAAGAACAGATCATTCATATAACAAATTGTGACATTCTCTCCGTATACCTTCATAATTTTCATATTTCTTATGGGCTTAAATCTTCATATGACTTTAAGCATATACACAATTTAACATGACACTTTAAAACAATTAGAAAATCCTGACCACATTGGGTCAAATGTGACTTTAGAGCTTCTGAACGATAATTCATTCACAAATACAAATAACATAATTTCCAAAATATATAATTGAATATATGCAATTTCATATGATTAATTACCAATTTAACAATATGTGATTATGTAAAAGTCCCAATTAATTTTGGGTGAACAGTAACAATGCACCTTTTACAGCTTTTGAATATGCCAAACGGGTCAATACTTGAGAAATCGGACACCCAACTGATAGATATATATATTTAGGACATGGATAAATCATAATTGAAGCCAATTCATGCATTAGACTTGAAATAATAGGTTAAATGGGATCAGGGCACATCTTAGGGTTCAGACGAACGAATTTTTACATAAAACGATTATATTGGATATTCTTTTTTTTGGTAAGAAGAATATCCAATTTGATGGTTTTATTCAATCGGTAAATTAACATATACGAGACATGGGTAATGATATTCTAGTTCCAAATTAGGCAAA
>JAOVVI020008546.1:0-14130 GCA_028571085.2 Nepenthes alata
TCCACCTATTTAATTAATGTTAAGGTTCGGGTTATGTTTGACGACGATTTTTGGGTGGTAAAAGTCGGGTCGTCACATTCTCACTCTAGGAGAACCGTTCATAGCCGAAATCCAGAGCTTAATTGCAGAATATTTTTCCTTCTCATCTTTGTTCATGAATCACACATTTTCATCACATGCATAATTCTTTTTTGGAATTTGGGAGAGTTAAGAATTCATCATTTCATGCTAAATAGGATTGTAAGGCTTTTGATCGATAATTCTTTCATTATCGGTTCATGACATGGTTTTCAAAACATACTAAATTAACATATTCATAATATATATATTGATTATGATTAATTCGAATAAAGTCGGGGGCATGGGTTAGGGTTCCGTGTTTGAAAACCAATCAAGACCATGAAAATGGGCATGAAATTCACATCTGTGCATGAAAATAAAAGAAGAGAATATGAGTGCACTTACCTTAACCTTATACCCCACAGATCAAAAGAAATGATTGTTCAAAATACTCAAATAGCATATTTCTCTCTCCTATCATGACTTTCTCTCTCTACCAGATTACTCTCTCTCCTCCGCACTACCTCTAGCGCTGCTCGGCTTTGCGCACGTCGCCTTCGGTCACTGCTAACCACTCGTGCACCTCTATTGTCACCAACGCCGCCTTTGCCACCTCTCACAGCCACTGCCCTTCCCTCGGAGAGCTTCTCTCTCCTCGCCACGTACACGGCTAACACTCTAGCCCCTTTCTTTGCACAACCATCCACCACACGCGCCGCCATAGCGCCGCCTGCCACCGCCGTGCTGATCTCCTCTTCGTTCAACGTGAAGCCCGTGCCACTACCCTTCTCTCTCTCCATTATCTCCCGATTCATCCGATTTCTCCTAAAATCAGTACACGCAACCCCAAAATCAATATCCCCAAAGAGAATGGAAGGATTTATTTACTTCGATTTCACTTGATTCCTCAGACAACCATGGCAACAACGGCAACTCCTCCTTCAGCCCGTGCAATTTCCTCCTTTCCTTTACACCATGGCATATATCGGAGAGTGAGCTTCGCCGGGCTTCCATTTTCGATGCCAATTTACTCCGGCAATGACAGTCGGTGGCCTCCCGTGCCGCCTTCTCCTCACGAAACCCTCCTCTCTCTCCCCGATCCTTCATTCTCTTATTTCCTTCTCTTCATATATTATTATTATTATTATTATTATATAATTCTCTTTTTATGTTTTTTTATTCGAAAAACTAAATCAATACACGGACAATAGTACAGGCGCACTCCGGGTGTCACTTTATAATTCCGATCATTCCTCAAATTTTTATAATATTTAATTAATCTTCATCAGACTCATATTACCAAAAATAATAATAATAATCAATAACCCCAAATAAATTGGATGAAAATTCAAGATGCTACATTCTCCCCAACATATAAAAATTTTATCATCAAAATTTGACGAACCTCAAGATTTACAATTGAAAAAAAATCTTTTCAGAATTCCTTTTTCACGATCCTATATCACATCTTTGATCAAATGACTTATCTTAGGAGCATTTTTTCAATGAATCATCCTATTTCTCAATATCTCAGGTTAGAGTCTCTTCATAAGACAAATTTCCATCTCCCACAAGGCTTATTTTGATCATATACTTATTTTCTTAATCATTAAATCGTGGGAGACTTTATGACAAACTTCAAATTCTAGGCAACCCAAATTTATTGGCTATTCTCCAATTTAATTCAATATCTTGAACGAACCAATGAACTTCTATTTTAATTCATTTTAAGTTTAAAAAATGATCAATCACATGGGTCCTTAATCTTATTCTGAAATCTCCGGGCTATGCGCCCATAATGTTTCAGTTGCGCTACTCTGATTGACCATTTATTTACACACTAAATAAATTGCAATTCTTATCCATTGATTTATCAAACACCTAGATCATACAATAGCTATAGATTCAAAACAATTCCAACGATATCGATATATCCAAGGAAAAACCCATAATTCTTAGATAATCTACATCAAAAAATATAATCAATCAATTAACCCAAATTTGGTATAGTCTCGAGTTACCACTAAAACCTCAAACTTGAATATTTAACAACTTAACATTGCGTTGGCATACTGACAAGTCAACTTTCTCACTGCCCACCTTCTACAATCCCTATGGAGTATTGAATACATCTTAAATCTTACGACTCCCACTTGCTAACTCCAAACCATGGGTGAAGTAACGTTGATCATGGACAATTCCCCCACTTAATCCAAGGGCATCTACCCACATACGATGCAGAAAAATTATGATCCTAAATCTTCTTCAAAACATCACATTCTACTATATTTCATTGGATCTATCAGGGATCAATCTAAACGACTCATTCGACAATTTATCCTTCATTCCCCGGAAACTATCTTCATGTATCTCATTCTAGTAGATATTGAACGCTATCAAGCTGATTGCTCCATGGATGTTACAAAACCTCGAGGAACACTTTAACGGATATCATTCCAAATTCACCAAGACCCAAGAGAAATGCACGCATTTCGCAACATCAATCAATTCTTCCCAACTGAGCCATCGTTCTAATCCCTATGGAACCACTTTCATGCTCTTGAAGAAACTACATGCCTAACATAATATTTCCTTAATCAAACTCATATTCTCTCCCAATCAGGCACATGGCCAATTGCCTTCCTAATCCATGATACTGTCATCAAATTAGGTTTATACATCATCATGATTCTATAAATCCCTTGGTAAGGCCTTCAAAAAAATTAATCTAAATGTGGCCAAAAGATCCATTCTATTATATCCACTAGATCACCGATGAACCTTCTAACCCAAACGGCGTTCTCAAAATTTGTAACAACCGAATCCTTATACTGAATGCTGTCACTGACACAATTCTCAATTATCCACAATCAACAACGTTATGGACATAGATCAATCTTAGAAATCGTCAAACCCTTACAATAGATCAAATAATTCATCTATTCATTCACTGTGTCCACTTATCAAATAATTATTCCCTGAGCGACCTAATTTTTAAAAATCTACAGATAATCTCATTGGTTCATTTTGTCTATCTCAAGGGTTTTAGAGTATCCCATAGCGGCACCTAACCGACGCTTCCTCCTTTCTGTACGAACTTTTTAAAGATCTGCATCGATTTTGACACAATCTCAAATTATCAATCAAAACATCAATCACTTAATCTTCCTTCTAAGAATATTCTCAAATATTCACATGACTAAAATTTCTCAGTGACCACAAAATGACCTCCAAATGTGATCTCATATACTAAATAAATTGGGTGTAAATTCTCATTAAACGATTTGTAGGCTAGACAATGCTAATTCTCTGATACCTCGATCAATTCAGACTCATACTCTAAACCCCACAACCCAATTATAGGGTGTAATATCCTTACCATTTTAATTTACACTGACATGGTGATTCGCCCATCAACTATTACCAAAATCAGATCAAAACTTGATAACTTAAAACAAATCAATTCAATCCAGTCAATCATATCTACAGACCCAAGAAAATATTAGAGACCTTGATACCGCCAGTATTAAGCTTAGATTCTTAAATAAATGAATATAATTAGGAATCACAAATAAAAATATAGATCCGAGATCCTAAAACAATACATATGCTACAATATTAAATTTTAGGAATCTTACATTCCATCACGGTGAACGACACTCAACACTTGAGCCATCACCGCAAAACTGAATCCAAGGCATTGGACTTCTTCACTGTTCAGCAAGGGATATAGACAATCCTCAATCAGGTGAACGAACTGTCTATGACTTAAAACATGCCCCCAAAATCTCTTCGAAAAGATATTTCTCCGTAGGTCAATCACAAACATATACCACGATGTATCCTTATCCTTTCAGACACAGGGTCACTGCAAACACCATTTCAAACTTCAAGATCCATATTCCGACTTACATGAGGTAAACATTACTACATTTCCTTCCAGATACGGGATCACCACAGCTAGATGATCAAACTTAATTTTTAATTCTAATTTAGTTCTATTTTAAGCCATTAGAATTAGGATAACTAGAACTACCTAATCTAGCTAAATCATCCTACGTCTTCATCTACTTATTCAATCTTCCTTATTCTATCCTAAACTTTCACATAAGATTCAAATCAATTCTAAAATTCTCTTTCTTTGATACCATCTGTGACGTACTGTATTTCTAATAGAAAATTCGTTAAAATTTTGATTGTAATACGGAGTCAGTCAAATATAAAAATTTGTAAATATCATGTATAATACAACATACAAAACTACAAGCATATCATAGGATCCAAAAGCCATAAAATTTTATGTGGCACCAACGTCATAACTCCGGTACAACGTTGATTTAGAATAGATATCACTAGGTACCCAACTGTCTATAATAAAATCTGTGAAAGTATAAACATTTATTGATATAGTAAAAATTATACTACGGGTATATCATCATTAACATACATAGACACTAATATATAAATTCATCAGAAATATAAAATAATCCATCAGAAAGCTCAAGGCTACACAACCAAATCCAAGGTCATCTTCCAATGTTTTCAATACCTAGCTGACTCAAACCTCTACCCTGCCTCAATGGGTGCAACTCATACTTATTTAGATGGAGAAAATTAGCAAGGATAAGTTAAATCTCAATAAGGCATAAAAAAATATCTAAGAACATGCAATCCATATTTAGAACATAACGATATATATATATATATATATGAATATGTGTAAGAAGAAATGATAATGACTAATTTTAAAAATATGTATGAAAGGTTAAATTTTTATAAAGCCATTCAATTCCTTTATTTTATTCTTGAAATCTTATCTGATCAAATTATACTAAGACAAGTTAAATATACTATTTGATGAACATCTTAGGTCCAAATTCTTAACTTCTTATTTTCTTGAGAAATTATATTCTTAAACTTATAATTAAAGCCCATAGTCAAAGCCCATGGCTGAAGCCTATAACTGAAACCCATAACTTAATTGTAGAATATCCCCCATTTTTATCTTTGCTCATGAATCAAATATTTTCGTCACATGCATAATTCTTTTTCGGAGCTTGGGAGAATTAAGTATTTATTTTTATTTCATACCAATAGAATTATAAGGCTTTCGATTGAGAATTTTTTCATCATCGGTTCATGACATGGTTTTCAGGACATACTAAATTAGCATATTCATAATATATGTATAGATTACAATTAATTCGAATAAAGCCCAAAGGGGAGCGCGGGTCAGGATTTCATGTCCAAAAACCGATCAAAACTACAAAAATGGGCATGAAATTTACATTTGTACATAAAAATAAAAGATGAGAGTATGAATGCACTTATATTAATCTTACACCCAGCAGATTGGAAGAAAGGGTGGTCCAAAATACTCGAACGGCATATTTCTCTCTCCTACCGTGCCTTTCCCTCTCTACCAGATTACTCTCTCTCCTTTGTGGTGCCTTTGGCACCGTTTGGCTTCGCGCACGCTGCCTTCGGTCACCGTTGACCACTCGTGCACCGCTGTTGCCACCAACGCCTCTCTTGGCGTCACCTCACTGGTGCAGACGCTGCCTCTGCCACCTCTTGCGGCCACCGCCCTTCATCCAAAGAGCTTCTCTCTCCTGGCCACATACACGGTTGATGCTCCAAACCCCTATTTGCACAACCATTCACTGCGTGCACCACCACCATGCCGCCTACCAGTGCTGCGTCGATCTCCTCTTTGGTCGACGCAAAGCCCGTGCCGTTGGCCTTCTCTCTCTCCATTATCTCCCAACTTATCTAATTTCTTCCAAAATCGGTACATGTAACCCCAAAATAAACATCCACAAAGAGAATAAAAAGATTTATTTACCTCGGTTTTGTCCGATTCCTCCGGCAACGGTGGCAACAGTGACGGCTCCTCCTTCGGCCCGTGCAATTTCCTCCTTTTTCTTCACACCACGGCATATATTGGAGAGCGAGTTTCGCCAAGCTTCCATTTCTGGCGCCGATTTGCTTCGGCGATGACGGCCAGTGGCCTCCCATGCCGCCTTCTCCCTGCAAAACCCTCCCCCCTCTCTCTCTCCCTCTCCCCGATCCTTCATTCTCTAATTTTCTTCTCTTTATATTATTATTATTATTATTATTATTATTATTATTATATATTTCTTTTTTTATGTTTCTTTTATTCCAAAAATGAAATCAATATACGGACAACAATATAAATACACTTCGGGTGCCACTTCACAATTTCGATAATTTTTTAAAATCTTATAATATTTAAGTAATCTTCATCATACTCATATTATCCAAAATAATAATAATAACGAATAATTCTAATTAAATTGGATAAAAATTTGGGATGTTACAAGTATTAATGGTGAAAAATTTTTGTCTTGATCGAATAAAAAATATATATATAGTGACCTCATCTTGTTCATCTAACATGATGAAATTTATTTTAATTGATCTTATAATTATTTTAAAGATCATCTTATATTTAAAATGGTTTCATTTCTACATCCTTCTAAGTATCAAAGGTAATTGTCAGTGGAAGAGACCAACCTTAAGCTTGCCAGACATACATTTTTGTGGCATATGTGCTTAACACATTATAATTATGTGTGCATGCTCATACCATGACATATAACATCTACTTAATCGATGAGCATAATATAACATATACAAATGAAGCATAATGCACATAGTATTTGTTCATTAAACATTCTTTTATATATAGTCTACAATTACTATGGATTAGCATAGCATGTCCGAGAAAACATGAATAACTTGACATGCGGTATACGGGGATCAACAATTATCTTATGCGTAAGCATAAATCATATCAAATTATCTTTTCTATATTGATTTTCACAAAATTGTAGTTAGGCTTCATATGTTTGGTTTAATAGTAATATTTTTGTATCTATTCAATAAGATTCACAAGTCTTACCTATCAAGAACTGTATTATTGATTATCATCCATATTCTAAATTTTTATAGCCAAAGGAATACTTTTAACTGAATAATCTTCTGTACTATAATTGGATGTGTCACAAATTAAGCTATAATTAATGACAAATCAATAAATTTTTATTTCTTATTACTTTAATATATTGTGCCCGCCTCTTGTAAGAGCAAATAACAAAAATTGATTTTCTATCATCAAAATTGATGGGTTCTAGAACCCAGGCCCAAAATCATGACTTCGGGATTGTGAGGATAAATCGGTCCAAAAGGCCTACAAGCCCAAAAGCTTGGCCCAAGAAGCTAAATGGATCCCAATCACCCGCAAATTTAAGAAGCCCTGAATAGCAACGGCGGCACGAGAAGGCATTTTAACACAAATAAGAACGAGGACGCCACCCGTGATTGACGTTATCAAAAGAAGATTTGTCCGAGAACCTAATACGACGGGAAAAGGACGTGTAAGGATTTCGACGAGGGCGGATTCAACATTCTCGCGCCTTTAGGATGAGGAATCAAAATGACCGATAATGCCAGCTCACTTGTGGAGCACGCCAGTGACGTGAAAGATCCAACGGTTCCTGACATGCCAGATACGCATGGCTCGCACCTCTGACACACCATATCTGTACAGCAGACGCCCCTGCATGCCGTATCTACAGGCCGTGAAAGCTATCCCTGTCACAGTGCACCTTCAGAGTTGGTGGCAGGCAGCCCTGACACGCCAATACCAAGTGTCCCCATTCCAACAGAATGATTTTCCCCTTATATATACCCCCTCTTAGGCAAGAAAAGGGGACTTTTGGATTCTTCCACATAAAGTATAGCTGAAAAGAAAAAGCTCTGAAAAGGAGAAGAAAAGAGAGGCAAAAGAGCAAGAACTTTCTCACATTGTAATCTACGAAGGAGAGAAATTGTTCCACAGTTCAGTTGTAATTTTTTACCACAATAGTGAAATCTCTCAGAATTTCTGCAAGTTATCGTGTTTTTTACCCCTCCTCACGCGCGGGGTTTTCCATGTATATCAGTGCGTATTTCATTTGTGTCATCATACTCATTTCTCACAGTGCATTCGTGACTTATTTGTGTTTCCCGTCTTCGTCCATCCATGCACAAAATCCTCGCGCTTCAGCAGATAGACGATTGGAATCCGCGAACGCAACATTGGCACCGTCTGTGGGAAGCAACTGAAAGTCTGCTTTTCACATCCTTTCACAAGTACGCGAACATTGTAACAAATCCAACTCAAAGGATAGAATGATGAACACAAGGGGACAGGCAAGTGTGCCCGTTAGGGAAGCGACCTCACACATTGGTGGCCCCGACCGCTGCGCTGGGATTGAAAATCACCCTGATCCTGTGGTGAGGGGCTTTGTAGCCAGAATAGAAGGCATGACCAATGCCTTCACTGCATTCTGTTCTAAGGTCGGTGAGCAGTTGAAGGGGGCTCCCAACAGGGCCTCCCAGGTCGTAGCGCCCCAGGGCAGGGAGGAGGTAGGAGATCGCCGTGAGAAGCCGTCCACTCAGCGAGAAAACCAGAGGACCTAGGTGGCCTCTAGTGGCAGAGTCCCACGGAGGCTTGAGCGACGACCGAATGCTCGGGTTCGAGAAGAGAGCCTTGAGTGGCGCCATTCCGCAACCTAGCGGAACCGCAGTGAGTGCAGCCTCTAGGAGGCAGTTCCACTAGATGCTCCCCCGCAAGGAGCCCGCCCGGCTCCCGAGTGCCGTACAGTTTAGGGACCCTAGGAGTTGAGGCATTACCTCAACGAAAAGAAGGCGGTTGCGCCACCCTGAGCGGGGGAAAGGGCAGAAAGAGGATAGAACCGAATCCTCGGAGAAAGTAGTGAGGGAGGAGCTAACGCACTCCAATCCCCATTCTCCACGGAGATCAGATCAAGAATGCTCTTCCCAAGTTCAAAATGCCCACTCTGGAGGCCTATGACGGTAGTGCTGATCCCATGGATCACCTTAACCATTTCTGGGAGCACCTGAGCCTGCAAGGGCTGGACGAGACCACCATGTGCGAATGCTTCCCATTGACTCTGAGGGGGGACGCGAGGATGTGGTTCTACGGGCTGTCGACGGACTCTATCCGTCACTTTGGAGACTTGGACGGCCTTCGTGTCTCAGTTTACCTAGGGTGGAGAAGCAACCCTGGCACCTCATGCGGATTAAGCAGGGTGCCAGAGAAGATTTGAGGGGATTCTTTGCCCGATTTGTCGCAGAGGCCAGGCAAATCTCAAGATTGACCGATGAGGTAATGTTGAACGTTTTCCTCTCTGCCTTAGAGGGAGGTGTATTCTTCAAGCACCTCATCCACAGGGGTTCCCAGACCTTCATAGAAGCTGAGGCCGTGGCCGGAGCTTACATCGCGGTCGAAGAGGGAAATAACGCGAAGATGCTAGGAGGGATGAGCTCCCTCAGCAGAGGACAGCTGAGGGGAAGAGGAAGGCCGAGGACTATCAGGGTCCTCAGGCAGCAAAGAAGCAGCAGAAGCCCGAGCAGAGCACTTAGAGAGAGCCATGGCTTGTGCACTTGATGCCACTAAACGACACCTGCGCCAATGTTCTGATGCAGATTCGGGGGAAAAAATTTCTGAAATGGCCCAGGCTGCTGAAGAACCCGGAAGGTGGAGACCAAATGAAATATTGTGACCACCACCGCTCTGGGGGTCACAGCACGGAGGATTGCAAGACTCTGCAGAGGGAGATAGATGAGCTGATCAAAAGGGGACACCTTAACCGCTTCCTTCAGAGACCTAGACAAATTTTCGGGATAGCGGACGGTAGTGAAGCTAAACCCCCCAGGAACCGAGTGGCCGCGGGGGTTGTCAACATGATATCAAGCCGGCCGACCACAGGGGAAGGGCACGGGCCTGCGACAGCAAAGAGACCGAGGACGATGCTTAGGATTGAAGATGACATTATTTACTTTAGTAATAGGGACTTGGACCATGTAACATCTCCTCACTTTGACCCCCTGGTTGTAACTGCGCTCGTTTCTGATGGAGTAAATGACTACCAGATGAAATGAGTATTTATCGATAATGAAAGTTCTCAAAATTTACTGTACCTTGATGCGTACTTCAAATTAGTGCTTAAGAAAAATCAAATGAAGGCGCCAGAAGGGCCACTCTATGGATTGGACAATGAGCCAGCGCCTGTTCAGGGTGTCATCCAGTTGGAGGTAACCCTGGGAATGTACCCGATGATGGCGTCCAAGGTCCTCACCTTCCTGGTCATAGACCTGCCCTCAGTCTATAACGTCATCCTTGGGCGGCCTTGCTTGGTTACGTTCGGTGCGGTGACCTCCATCCCGCACCTTAAGATGAAGTTTCCCACTCCGCACGGGATAGGAGAAGTCCTCGGGGACCAATCCACGGGGCGAATGTGTTACTTAGCATAGACCACACAAGTTACACTTCCACAGCTGATGGAAGACCTCAACCTAAGAGACGAGGCCACGTTGTAGCATGCTCAGCTAGGAGAGCCAACCGTCCTTGTCTCCCTAGACCCCGCGGATCTAGAAAAGTACATCCAGGTGGGAAGTTCGCTCCCAAAAGATGTCAGGGACTAGCTCACCCGCTTCTTACGGGAAAATTCGGACGTGTTCGCATGGTCTCCTAGTGACATGCCCGGGATATCTTCTGAGATCATTGTCCACAAGTTAGGCATCGATCCTCGGGACAAACAGGTCAAACAGAAGCGTAGAAACTACTCCATCGAAAAGTTAGTGGCCGTCTGTGAGGAAGCCAAGAAACTCCTGGACACCGAGTTAGTCTGAGAAGTGCAGTACCCGGACTGGCTGACCATTATTGTCATGGTAAGGAAGAACAATGGGAAGTGGAAGATGTGTGTGGACTTCACTGACCTTTACAAAGCATACCCCAAGGACAGCTTCCCTCTGCCAAGAATCGACCAACTCGTGGATTCGATGTCCGGCCGCAAACTTTTAAGCTTCATGGATGCATATTCAGGTTACAATCAGATCAGAATGAGTCCAGAAGATGAGGAGCACATATCGTTCATGACGGATCAGGGGACATACTGCTATAAGGTGATGCCTTTTGGCTTTAAGAACGCGGGAGCAACCTATCAGCGACTTGTGAACAAGATGTTCAAGGACCAGATAGGTAGGAACGTGGAGGTATACATTGACGACATGCTCGTCAAGAGCAGAGTAAGCAACGACCATGTCAGGGACTTGGCCGAGGCCTTCCACGTGCTCCGGTCTCACAGAATGAAGCTCAATCCTAGTAAGTGTACATTTGATGTTGTATCGGGAAAATTCTTGGGTTTTATTGTCTTGCATTGGGGAATCGAGGTAAACCTAAAAAAGATCTAGGCGATCTTGGATATGCGATCTCCCGGACGGTTAAGGAAGTCCAGTAGCTTACCGGCCGTGTGGCCGCTCTCTCTCATTTCCTGGCTAAATCGGCCGAGAAGCACCTGCCGTTCTTCAAATCCTTAAGGGGGATAAAATCCCAGGACTTTCGGTGGAGTGACGATTGCGAGGAAGCATTCTGAGGACTCAAGGGTTACCTCTCAAGTCCACCCCTTCTAGCTTCTCCTCAGCAGGGCGAGGAGCTATACCTGTATTTCTCCGTGTCTGACACAGCGTTAAGCTCGGCACTAGTGCAAGACGGCATGGAAGGCAGCAGCCTATGTACTATGTGAGCAAAAATCTCACGGATGCCGAGACCAGGTACCCCCTCACGGAGAAGGTTTCCCTAGTGTTGGTTTATTCCGCAAGGAAACTCAGGCCATATTTTTAGGCGCATAGGATTGTGGTCTTAACCGACCAGCCACTAAGGACCATCTTGCAGAAGCCTGAGATCTCTGGACGACTGATCAAGTGGGCCATCGAATTGGAAGAATTTAACATTGAGTTCCGTCCGAGACCAGCCTTAAAGGGACAGGCGCTCGCAGACTTCCTTGTCAAGACAACGACACTGCCCGGTGACAACGAGGTCCAAGCTGGAGAGGGCGGATCCAGCAAGGCGCCAACTTGGACCTTACACATAGACAGCTCCTCCATGAAGGATGGTTGCGGAGTTGGCGTTGTCCTACGCATGCCCGAGGGCCTGGAGATAAAGTACTCACTGACTTTGGGATTCTCGGCTACCAATAACGTCGCAAATATGAAGCCTTGCTGGCTGGACTTTGGCTCGCCAATGAGTGCTTGGCCAGGGATTTGGTCATCTACAACGACTCTGAATTGGTCGTCAATCAGGTCTGCGGAAGCTTCGATGTCAACAACGCAGAGCTGTCCAAATACCTCTCCAAGGTTAAAAGCTTGGTCCTGGATTTCAAGACAGCCAAACATGTCCACATCCCGTGGGAGGAAAACGCTAAGGCTGACACGCTTGCAAAGGCCGCGGTATCCGGAGACCCGGAACAGTAAGCTCACAGAATGCGCGAAGTCTTGGGTAAGTCTAGTGTCGAGGACCTCGAGCATGAGGTGATGCAAGTCGGGGACGGACGCACCTGAATGACTCCTTACCTAAAGTATTTATCCAACAGATCATTACCCGAAGATCCCGTCGAAGCTAAGAAGGTGAAAAAGACGGCGGGATGGTATACGATCATGGGCGGTCAGCTTTATCGATAGGGATTCTCAACCCCTTACCTGAGGTGTCTTATCCCAGAAGAGGCAGAGTATGCCCTCCAAGAGGTACACCTTGGAGTATGCGGATCCCACATCGGGGGAAAGAACCTAGCCTTCAAGCTTATGAGACAAGGATATTACTTGCCAACAATGAAATATGACGCTATAGATTTTGTGTGAAAATGTGAAAACTGCCAACTTCATAGAAACATGAGCCATCGCCCCCACACAGACCTCCAGGCACTACAATCCCCCGTGGCCGTTCGTCCAGTGGGGGATCGATATCCTCGGACCATATTTTCTCGCTCCGAGACAGAGGAAGTTTCTAATCGTCGGAATAGATTATTTCACCAAATGGGTAGAGGCGGTACCACTGGCTAGGATAATAGAGCAAAATGCGACGGAGTTTCTCCGATAAAGTATTGTGTGCAGGTTTAGAATACCAAAATGTATCGTAACCGATAACGAAACACAGTTCACCGAAAAACGGTTCACCCAATACTGCACGATCCTAAGGAACAACCTTGTACACACGTCAGTAGCGTACCCGCAGGCTAATGGGCAGTTGGAGGTAACTAACCGCACGATCCTACATGGGCTCAAGACCAAGCTAGAGTGTTCCGAGGGCTCATGGGTACATGAGCTGCCCTCGGTCCTTTGGTCATACAGAACAACGCCCAGAGAACCCACGAGGGAGACCCCTTTCAGTCTTTCCTACGGGGTCGAGGATGACATTCGTATAGGAGTAGCCCTCACCAGCCCTCGGGTTGGATGCTTCAGCACGACGGATAACAGCCAGAGGCTCCGGGAAAGCCTTGACGCCCTTGAGGAGGTTCGCGATCAGGCAAGGCTTAGAATAGCGGCCTACCAGCAACGAGTGGCCCGCTATTACAACAAGAAGGTAACAGTGCGACAATTTGAGGTTGGGGATTTGGTGCTGAGGAGCATAGAAGCTATAGGAAAGAACACTGGCAGAAACAAGCTCTCGCCAAATTGGGAAGGGCCGTTTTTGGTCTCCGCCGTCCTTCGAGGAGGGGCTTACAATCTGCGCACCCAACAGGGCAAGCTGGTACCCCGGACTTGGAACGCCACTCACCTCAGGAGATATTACCAGTAATAGGAGGGCCACATGCCGCTATCAAAACTCAGATCCGTCCGAGCGGCCCAAGAGGTCGTTAGCAAAACTCGGATCCGTCCGAGCGACCCAAGAGGTCGTAAATAAAACTCGGATCCGTCCGAGCGGCCCAAGAGGTCATAAACAAAACTCGGATCCGTCCGAGAGGCCCAAGCGGTCGCAAACAAAACTCGGATCCGTCCGAGCGGCCCAAGAGGTCGTAAACAAAACTTGGATCCGTCCGAGCGGCCCAAGAGGTCGTACACGAAACTCGGACTCATCCGAGAGGCCCAAGAGACCGTAAATGCAAGACTCGGATACGTCCGAGCGAAAAAAAAAGAGAGAAACGGGGCACTTGTGACGAACTCAAACATTCCCTTTTTATTCAAGTATGTTACATGACAACGGAA
>JAOVVI020008547.1:0-14129 GCA_028571085.2 Nepenthes alata
ACGTTTGAGCTTATATTCAGAACAAGCACACTCAATATTCGAGTTAAGCCGTAAAATATGCCCTATAAACAGGTAAAAGAAAGAATTCTTTAACTATTAAAGGAAAGGTGCAAGGGCAAGGGGAAGGAAAAAAACTCTAAACAAATTAACTACAAAAGTAACTAGTTATAAAAATAATCCTCTCTAAAATCTTTTCACTACAATTCGAATAAATAACTGTTGAATATAACCTTTAATATACTTAGAAATTCACACAAGAATAATGTATTGAGAAAAACAAACAATCAAAAGATAAAACATTCTAAAGAGATCATTAGAATAATGTAACCAATTTTAACAAAAAATTGAACTCACCCGATAAATGGCACACAAATGCCCTTTAGATGCGAATTTTTTGCACAAATCACACGCGTATCCCCAGGCACACATCCTCTACACAAACAATGCACGTACTTTTTTCAGGAACTCATCATAAGCCATTCGGCTGAACCTTAATCGACCCTTGGCTAACACTCGTACGAATATCGCATGACCCTTACTTGACTTTTCTACCCAAGTGTTCCACACATGAACATTTTACGCCTTTCAAATAATCTATTTATTTGTTATGGTATTTATAATGAAATGACCCAAAACCTAATAATTTTAGCACGAATATATCTTTACTTGTTCTCCGCCACAAATTCCCTCATTTACGATCAACTCAAAAATCTAGTATCCGTTTTCTATTACCTAAACGAGCAAGATTCATATATTTCTCAAGAAGCGTCAATGAGAAAATCAAAGTATACGAAGGGGAAGAAAAGGCACAGGTTGTACGTATGATCTATAGCCTGCCAGCCAAATAGCTCTCCTTTAGATTCTGCAATGCCTCTCTGATCGCACCCTCATCTTGGTTCGAGTACTTCAAGCATATTAGCCTTTGAGCAACGCGATAGACCATCAGAATTGGATAATATTGCAGCTCATTCACTTGCATCCTCCTGGCTTCCTGTGTGTTAAAGCTCAAAATCATGATTTTTATTATCTTATCTGGGAAAATACGTGCATAATCCAGAAGTTTGAAAACACAGAGATGGGTATATATGCTGCTATTTCTCTTCCCCTTTTGAGTTTGGGAAGTTTTGTTTGTCATAAATAACAATGAAGGCCATCAAGTTTTAAAATCTTAGCAATTAAATCCGATTTGTTAAATTTGAATAAAACTAGAATAGATAGTATCATGTCTTAATCTGATATTTGAACATGTCAACTGAGGAATCACCTGAACACTTTCCGATAGATTGCATGCAATTACAAGGTCCAGATCTGTATAGTCTAGTATGAACAAAAAGAGTAGCCACCTCTTTCACTCTTTCTTAGACGGTATAGCCGCAACAAGCAAGAAACTAGAGTTTGATAAAGAAGGTGTCTGTTGCCACTTTATTTAAATGAATTAAACTGAAAAAAAAGCACGAAAAGTAGTAACTCCAAATTCAGGTTTTCCCTATGAGCAGCTGGAGCATCCTTCTAGACAGTGCTTTCATTGCAAAGGAGTTATTAGAACTGTTCATCGATCGAGGAAAATGTGAGCTTGAATCATCAGGATGAATTAGGAGAAAACTAATAGAATCAAGTTGGCGGTGTTGATTAAGGGCAGAATAGCCCAAACTGGGATTTCTCCATATTAGTTTTAGTTAAAATTAACAGCAAAAGGTCAAGCTACTGAATAAACCTAATAACAAGAGAGGAAACTCATTTCTTAGATTTCAAGGTTTATGGGTCACTTTTGCCTTTTGGCTTCATGGAAACTGATCACTTCTATTCTGACCTAAAATCGTGAGCTACATTTAGGAAAGCAATCTCCTGGCTGTAATCACTCTGATGAATTTAATTGTTTCTGTTTGAATTAAAAATGCCAAGGAAAATACTACCTTTAAGATATGCTTGGAATGGATATGCTTGCATTCTAATTAATAGGACATTCTGAGGTTTTATATGAAGAGGGTTTAAACGTATGAACTTTTCAAGGTGCTGAACATTTTTCTTAGTGACTCATGATGCTTCCCTATTTTTTTAATTATAGATAGATTAACCTATCATATCAAGAAACTAACTAATTTAAAAGTTCAAAGTCTTAGGTAAAGGCCAAATGATGGCTTATACTCTAATACAAGTGAATTAGGTATAGGCACACTTCCTACCTTATCTTGAAAGATAATTATAAAATAGACACTCTAATACCATGTAACGGAGCCAATAATTCATCCGTAAATAAGTTAAACTTGGAATCTAACAAAGTAATTGGAGGTTAGTCATTTGTGTTCAAGGGTATGATAAGCGAGATTGAAGTAGTGGAAGAAGAGGAATTGGCCATGGAGTTTTACATTAATGGCTCTACTAACATCGAGGAACAAATTCATCCCAAAAGCTTAAAATACAGATGAAGTATAAAGAACGGGCAAAAGAGGAAAAGGATTATTCCTGGGGCCTGCACTTTAGAAGCCGGTGCTAGTTGGTTTACAGAAAGCCGAAACAAGATTCAACTGTAATTCAAATTCTCCTACTTGAACTGTGGGACCCAGTTAAAAAAAAAAAGAATAGGAAAAATGAGGAAAAAAGAAAAGGCAAAAAAAAAGAAAAAAAAAAAGAGCAGCCGCAGGTGGACATGTAGGCCAACTGTCAACTGCAGAAAAAGGAAATTAGCAGCTGTGCGTTGCTTGCTCTGCAGGAAATCAGAAGTCCATTGTTACTGTCCCTGCAGTGAATAAAAACAGAAAAGGAGGCTGCTCCGCTGGATTTCCAGCATATGAAGAAAAATAGAAGAAACAGAAGGAAAGCCACCGGGTGGAAGAAGAGAAGGAAAAAAAATAAGGAGAAGCTTTGATATTTTGAGGTAACTTCTTCAATTCCTGGATAAGTAGAGGCATATATACAAATTTGAATTCTTGGAGAAAAATTTAATTTGAAGGATTTAACCTTAATTTGATGTTTCCTTGTAATGGAAATTTTAAGTGTATTATGATTCATAATTGGGGAAAATGATTGTTGGAATTATTTTAGATGTTTGGAGATTTATTTTATGTAAATTATGAGAAATTAGAGTTGGGTATTGTAGAAATAAGATTTGTTCAGTAGTATAATTTAAGTAAAATATGTTAAGCATACTAAATTGAAGATGATTAAATTAAAATGCTATGCAAGTGAAATCAGGAAAGAAAGATAGTAAAATATAGATATGATTCCCAAAGTATTAACTTCTAAAATGAAAGGAATATCATATATCCAAACAATGGTGATCTATTACCTAAATAAAATTAATAACTAAAGTATATCATGATATATTTGGCTATAGGGGATTTGTAGCAAGATTCCACCGTGGGAATTTTAAGAGTAATGTAAGTATTATGCTGTATAATTTAGGTGAATGGATAATAAGATTTACATAAATAGTTTTTATTTAATTGATCATGTTTGCCAATGAGTGTTAAAACATAAAAAATAAATAACATGCTATTATATTTATGAAAATTTGTGTAATTTGTAATCATTAATACTTTGGAACATGATTTTATCTTGAGAAAATATGTTTTATGTTTATAGGCATGAACCTTACATATATCATTCGTATAGTCATAATATGAGGTCTTTGGAACCCTATTTGGTATACATGATGCCTTTGGGGCATATACTGGATATCTTTGCTCTTTGGAAGTCATTCTATGTATGAGTATGACCGCAATACACAACATAATTACATGATTCAAGATATTATATATTACAATATTTACATATTTGACTCAATATTTATACTAAAAAATATTCTAGATAATTACTTGACAAATTATGAACAAATTCATTAGCATTCGTGATTATTTCAATTTTTTATATATGTTGATTGCTTATAAGAAAACTTGTAAGCTTATTATCTATTTATTGAGCTTGTCTCATAATTCTTAGTGATTATACACAAAGGTCAGGGCCTTTTTGAAGGATTTCAATGTTTTCGTTAGTCATTTTAAAGGCATATTATTAGTTCTGTCATATGTACTTATTTATTTTTAGATGAGCTTTAGCTCTTATGTGTATATACCACATAGAGTGGCAGAGTCTCCCACTATTTATATTACCTTTGATTACATTTATATGATATGTTTCAAGTTAAGACATGAGATTTTTTGGTTAGAGTGGATCCTAAGCTTATCTTGGTTTTAATACGGGTCATGGTCTAGCTTGTGTGTTTTTCTTTATGAATGTAACTCTGAACTTTTAATGACTCAATTTGGAATGTTTGCTGAGCAACTTTTTGGAGCATGGGAATTCAACTAAACATCTTAATCCACACAAGTACAATATCTTCTTAAGCAGAATTCCAAATTTCTAACTGAAGACCACTCCCTAAGAGCCAAGATTCCGGGAAAACCATGAAGATGCCACAATATTAGCAATATCCTAGTAAATCATAGGAAATCTCACCTTTTCTGTGATCTTCAATGTGATGTTTCTAGCTATTTCAATAACTGAGCTTGGCAATCCTGCCACTTCCGCTAGCAATAGTCCATAGTGGGGAACATGTCGAGCTCCATCCTTGAGTTGAAACTGGTCAAACAAAACAGGAGTTTGGTCAGAAATGTATCCAAATAACTGTCTGGCATCCGAGGATTATCACCTTGAAGTCCATTCGGTTGTTTCGGATGTCAACATGAAAATGTAGAATTTTGACATTTGGATAGATAGTTGGCAACTCTGACAGATTTTCCATATGGGTAGCAAATAAAGTATACCTGAAGACCAATCCGAAAAATAAGTCAATTTCTGTAGTTTAAGAGAAGGCCAAATATTTTTAGCCCCAACTAGAGTATCCTCATCCAGTGCAGTTAAAATATCAATTAACTCTTTGTTTAATAATAAATATTTGTTCGACAAATTTGGAATAATGTGGATTCAGAGCCTCATTCCCTTGTTTCAAATAAATAAATAAATCAAACAAAGAAATATACCACTCCATGCTCCAAAACCCACACTTTGATAAATTTAAGGCTAAAGATTAAATCCTTAATAAGTTGCCAAATATGAATTCTGATGGCAATCAAAATGACATAGAATAATCGAGAGAAAAAAACATCTCTATCGGTGAGTATGCATGCAAGACCTGTGAGAATAGTGAATGCCACCTGCTAATCGCCCTACTTCAGAATGGCAATTCCTAAGGCTTATGAATAGAAATATTTAAGATTAATCAAACAGAAAATGCCAGCAGAATGAGCCAGCAATGCATTCCTCAAACAAAATACTAACAATTTTCTTCATTATCACGCTTGAATTTAGCTTTGATGACAGTATAGCTGAAGAATTCAAATTTTAGCAATAATTTGTTGGACGGTCTGTTCACGTAATTAAGGTGAATTCCCAATTAGTCAAACCTACGGAAGAGCTACATGGCAGCAGTAACAATATTTAGAGATGTACTATGAATGATCAGTTCCAATAATTAAGAGCAAGCAAGAAGTGCAAACAAAATAAATTGGAGATCCGATGTCAAGAACAGTGAAAGCAAGCTTTATTATCAGCTTGTGATAGAGATTTAACTGAACGTAGCCAGACTACTAAGTGTAAGAGTTACAATTCATACAGAAGCAATATCTCATTGATCATGACAAGTGCATTTGTGTTTTTAAGTCATGGAAAACGTGGCAAAGAATACAGAATGAATGATGATTTTAGACACACATTGCCTCAATCAAGAAAAAGAAAGAAATCTTTTCCTAAATATAATTGCTGAAATCAGTCAAACTGCTGTTATATTTTTTGCTCTGTTCATAATGTTCAACTGCTCCATTGCCTACAACATTGTATGTCACACGTCAACCATTTCTTGAAATCTTTTATAAGCAATCGGCAATCAAATTGTATAGTCGGCTTTCCAATTGAGTAAATTGCCAAGAAAGATGACATCATGTGAAACTCTTCAAGGACAGGAACCGTAGGTGGTAGGATAAACATAGTCCATCTTATTTGTCATAAAGCTAGTTTGCGCACTTTTGCTAGGCACATAATCATAAGAATTATAGGAAACAAAAAAGATGTCAAAGCTGGTTAGGTAATTACGCTTTTAACATAAGTAGTTGCTCACAACAGCTCCATGCAACAGCAAATCCATCAGATGAAGATGTAGCCCTCCCAAGTTCATCCATGACAATCAAACTTCTGAAATAAAAAAAATACCACTATCAAGTATATGCTCAGGAGTTCATGACATAATCCAAGATGTCAAGGACATTGTATATTTCATATACCTCTGAGAAACATTCTGCATGATAAAAGCTGTCTCTCTCATTTCTGTCATGAACTGTAAAACCAAGAAGCTTCATAACGGGTGATTTGCCATAAAACAAATTTGTAGGACAGAAATGCTGCACTTTTCTTTTTTATAATCTCTTGTGAAGTTAAGAATATTATGGAGGCTACTGATTCAAACGTTACAGATGGATGTGTTGATGGCAAGATTATGCACTAGAAGTATTGATATGAAAATCATAAAGCTCATGCATGAAGTAGATGGAATTACTTTGAGATGTTCAAAACTCCCCCGCCGAACTGCAACTTCAATCCTAAATGAAAATATTTGAGGAAGACAAAAATCCCAAGATTATATATTAAGCACAAACACACACACACAAAAACTCAGGAGTTAGTGTAGATTAAACCAAGGGCCTTTGATAGAAACACTTTGGGATTTTAACTTTGGGGTAATGATAAGATTATTCCATAACAATTTAGATGTCATGGGTTCAAACCATTAAATAGTCTTTTTTGCAATGAATGACGATATTACATACATGTAACTCTCCTTAGACCCCACAAAGCAAGAACCATATGTAATGGTCCACCCTTCTAGATTTTATTACTAGGATTAATTACCCCCTTGGATTTGGCCCTCCTTAGGCTACCTCTCAATCCACAGTATTGTCTCTCATCTTCTCGTTCATTCTCTGATGCAGGCAGAATTTGAAAGTAAAATAAATTAAAGAAACCTCAACAAAACAATGGAGGAAAATAGAAGTGGGAAAGAGAACGGTCAACATTAAATCCTTCAACAGGAGAATCTAATTACAGTAGGGGAATGGTGAAGATTTTGCTGAATGTAAAGGAATAAGAAAATTAAGGGGATATGTGAAATATCTAATATGCCGAAGGATAGGATACCCGTCTCTGATGGAGATTACAAAATGGGAGGAACTTACCGAACCTTCTAGTGATCTACTTAAGGACTCAGCCTAGGAGATCGGAAGTTACACACCATTCGGAAGATCAAAGACTCCTTAAGAGATAACATTCTTCTTCCTAACAAGTGAATTAATCTTTTTGCTCAACTCTATCTAAATAAAAGCAACAAACTAATATTTACAGAGGAGGGAGGTTGCCTGCCATGGGAAGAGGAGAAGGGGAGGGAGTTGTTGCTTTGTTAGGAAGGGGGAGCATGTGGTTGGGGATAATGTTGTTGAAGGCACGCTTCAAGTGCATCTAGGCTCAAAGCTCGAAGCCTAACGCTTCAACATATCCAAGTTAGGCTCATTCCGAGAGGTACGCACCTAAGCTTTAAGGTGCGCACCTTTTATCAAGGCTCAAGATGTGTGCCTAAAGTATATTATAGTTTTTCCTTTTTAAATTATCATTATATTTGATAGTTATTTTAAATACGAACTTTGTGTTTGTGAAATTTAGATTGATGAAAATAATGAGTTACTAATCAAAAAATAGATAGACTATAATAATGATAATAAATTTGTATTTGAGGATGATTCTATATAGGGGGTTTTGTAGCTAAAATTGTTTGAGTAAATAAGTCTATACATTCACTAAATCTAGAGATAATGTGCGCCTTAAACAATAAATGCCTCTCGAACTAATCTGTTGAAACTTGTAAATGATAAAGATTCTAACTTACAATAAAAATAAGAAGTCATTCAAGCTAATAAGTTAACAAATGAGAAAACGATGAACTTTTGTTTGACAATTATAATAAATATTAATCTCTATTATGAGTATTTTGATAATAATATTTTAGATTTACTAATAAATTTTATTATTTTTGTTTATTTGTGAAAAATTATTCTTAGTAAATATCACTTTTTTTGTTATTAGTTAAAATATGAGATTATTATTGTTGTCATAAATATTATTTGGTTTTTCTAAATCTCTTATTAGCTTTAACAATTTGATTACAAGAATAAATGGGCATCTCAGTTTCATCAAGCCTGTGCCTGCACTTTGTGTCTCACGCCTAGGCCTCAAGGACTCATTGCGCCTTAATGTGCCTTGTGCATTTAACAACACTGGTTGGGGATGCCTTGCCAAAGGGACTTCGAAGACGTAAGAAAAATAAAGCTGCCTTCATTAATTATTGCACATGGTTGGAGGCATCTTAATTTATCTATTGGCAGCTGAACTTCGGTTCTTGTTTGCTTGGGAACTGGCTGCCTTAATGGAGTGGGAGAGGAAGTGATGGTGTTGACAACCATCTTGGAAGATCGTGGTGGCTTAGTTACAGCCTCATCACTGTCTTTAATGTTACCTAAGCTTGTAATGACTAGAAATCCCCATAAGCTTTTCTCACTTGCTACTTTGTATAATAGTCTTAAACAAGATCATAGAGTTCATAAACATATAAAAAACATAGTCATTATAGCCACAAAGTTCAAAAACATACTCATCATAGCCAAGAAATCTCTCAGAAGTTAGATTTGAAACAAAAATATTGTCATCTACTTGGTATATGAATGTTTAAAGATTATTTGAACCTCAGTTGTTATAAACGTTCATATAACCATCCTATAATCAATAATATCTATCACCTATATCTTGCAATGCCTATCAACCTCAGACCATTTCTGCCTGTCAATGCCACAAATATTTTCAAATTCAACAGCATAATCTTTCCCTTGTAAAGATGAAGTAGCATAGTTAGGCTGATATTTAGTTGAACCACCTTCAAAAAGATTGTTAAAGTTTTTTGCCAGTCATCATCTGGAAATGTTTTATACGAGTAAAGAAAAGAAAAGAAAGGAAAAGAGATCCCCTTATGTCAGTCTGAAATGGTGTGTGAACAGTGAACCCAATAGGGTACAAACGAAACTTTGTTTTGTATCACATGCAGAAATATTCAGTTGTTCATCTGGTGAACATACCGTGCTGGAGTTGGATTCAAGACTGTCCATGGCCCCCATTCGTGTAAATATACGATCAACCACTCTTACAGTTGAGAATCTAGCAGGAACATAACAACCTATCTGAGCAAGGATAATGATAAGGCACACTTGTTGAAGATAAGTGCTCTTCCCGCTCCTGAAAGAAACCACAGATGCTTGTATTATATTGCAAATTTTTACTCAAGAAAAAGTCTGTTTAGAGTTGACTCAAACTAGTGGCTGTCTCGAAGTGCTGAAGAAGATCATTTAAATTGGTTCATGATTGGTCCACCGGGTTCACTTGCACAGGTCAGCTGCAACTGATAAATGCAGTACACTTTAGTACAGACTCACTGGAGTGATGCCTTCATTTTTCCTACTATTATTCCGTTTTTTAGGAAGTTATTTTATGGGAAGGACACTGAGGCAAAGTCTCATAGGAAACCATTTTAAACACAACGAGAGAAGTTCAGGGTTGACGGCCATATATACTTGGCGTATGACAACTATTGAGAGTTCAAGTTGGTCTCGGATTATGGAGTAAATGAACACTACGAACTGAAATCAGAGGACATTTGATCTGCTAGAAAAAAAAAAAAAGCACAAAACAGTACCACGAGTTGGAAGAACTCATGGGGATTAGAGACCCACTCAGTTCAGCTGCTGGTGGACCTTTGCAAGGAGCAAATGGATTGATGCTGGGTTTAAGATGGATCAGTTCAGATTTCAGCCACCCATGAATTTTGGAGAAGTAACAGCATTAAGGTTACATGAATGGGGGTCATCTGGAATGCTATTTCTACCTAAGCATTCCTTTGTGTACCGTTACTTTTCACTATTGGCAGATACACTAGAGTCAAGACAGAAGACTTGGATCCGAAATGATCAATAACAACTGTCATGCACTTGGCAAGCAAATGTCAGACTCTATTAACCACCTGTTTGAATACTGCTGGATTCAGGTTTTTGAGTTTCTAAGATGTGCTGCAATTGTTGCTGAAGGTTTGTATACAGAGTCCAGAAGAAGATGCTGGCAGCTATCTACATTGCAGTAACACGCCATATGGAAACCAAAATTTCTTTTCAAGGGAAACAAATCACTTTTTTCAAAGCACCGCCACGTTCGTTCTGCTCACAACAGCCCAATTAGCTCTTCAAAAAAATAAACATTAGACATTCCATTTTCTAAAACCAATACTTTTGATGCTATTTGACACATAATAATTTCTAGATGCCTATTATGGATCTGCATCTCTTCAAGGTTGAAAAAGCTTATTATTTCAGTTAACACGCACTGTAGGCCATTTTCAGTCTTCTTCATTTTCAATGAAAAACAAAGAAAATTTCGATATCAGAAAAAACCCTTTATAACTCGTATCAATAATTGTGAGGTTTAGTCTATGAAACAAAGACTTCATTCATAACCTAAACTTGTCTCTATTCCGCTAGAAGTCAAAAGGAAGTAGGGGATGAAAGCCGAAAAGGATAAACATTCCATTCATGGTGAGAATATTCTATGAACCTCCTATCATCAGCATTTAAGCACCTACAGTCATCATGTCAAGTCATAGTCCATGGGTATCTTCTCTAAATTGAATATTAGTCATCTCTCTTGACACTCGGTAGTCAGTAGCCATCACTAAAAGCTTGATCTATATTTTAAGGACTGCCAAAGGTGAACAAATATGGATTTGTTTATAAGCTATTTATTTATAAAAGTCTCCCACGTGATTATGAGCACTTTTTTGAAGCAGAAATATGTTTTGTTGTTAGTGTTTGAGACTTCCATTTCCCCTTGTGGTGGTGGTGATGTTCATGCACCTAAGTTTGATCAGTCGACCAAGGATAAATTTGCATTCAGAACTACCACCACGGGATAAATGAAGACTCACCTTAATTCTTGACCACTAATGAACTGCACAGGAATAGATTATTTATTAATCAGGCTATACCAGTCCTTAATGTTTAACATTCTTTACTAAGAGTTACCAAAAAGCGCAGTAGCTAACACTAAAATGTGGAATATGTTTCAATATTAGTCATGGAAGAAAACATATGCACTTCAGTCCACTGCATTGATCTGTCAATGAAATAAAAGGAACCACGATTGATAGAAGGATTCGTTGAGAGGCACAAAATACAGCAAGAATCAAACCCATAAAAATTTGTTAATTAAGAAGTATAGACACAAAATAGTGTTTTTATCCTGATTTATGATAAAGCCACAAAGATCAGAAATCCAATACAGAACCACTAGGCAAAAGATTAAACAGGAAAGAAGTATAGTATAACAAAGAATTCTGTTCGATTTTTGAGACTTTGTATTGTACTAAGGTACACAAAACACTAAAAGATTCTCTGGATAAACAAAATCGTGAAGCAAACCCGAAAACTATTTGCTACTTTAGGAAGATTACTGGGCTTTGATCCATAGTTAAGCAATTATAGTTGGTGAATGTCTTGCAACAAAACCTATGGAATAGAGAGCCGGCATGCAACAGAAATAAACATAGAAACACACAACATTGTAGATTAATTCACATGAAAATTAATTTGATATTGAAACGAATTGCATGAAAGTGACTCTCACATGTTTGGACCCATGACAATTACCATGTTTGATGCTTCAGAAAGAAAAATACTGTTCGGCTGCAACATGAAACTATTTGTTATATCATTGAATACTGTTACAAAGAGAATAACAACAAATGAATCACAATTCCAGAAACAAGTATACTACTTACAATAAAGTCAATGTGCATGCTTTCCAGGATAGGATGTCTTCCAGCATCAACTGCCAACGGGCCACTCTCTGACAACATGGTCTGATTAATTTCTGTTGCTTTACAGCCAAATCCTTTTGATGACTTAGTGGGGCGAAAAATCAAAACTCTTACCCGTAAATTCCGGTCTAGTATATCGATCAACAGGACTTGTAGATATCATGTGAGCAAATGAATTAACAATCATATCTAGAAGGCATAAAACTTCTGCAAGCAATGTGAGCACAGACACATCTTCCCGTATGGTATCATGGAGTGCTGCACAATTGTATAAATGCCAACAATGTTAAAATCCTAACAATAATAATTCTATGCCTTAAGGAGTAGGAACAGGATGTCAGGATGCAATGTATTTGTCCATCGATAGACACAGAAAAACATGAGACAAGTATGAAACTAGATGCAATATTATAATATTCGGACCGCTGTTTAATAGTCATTCTAGTTTTTCCAGCTCAGAGAAATTAGAGAAATCAATGAATTATGAGGTAAACAAGATATGAAGATTAAAGAAAACACCTTAAAATTTGTTGGAACACATTTAGCTTGCTCGGGTAACGCACATGGAGGGCAAATACATGAAATGTTGATGAGGTCTTTTCAATTATAATTTAATGAAATATAACATCAACCACTAATTTTTAACAAGATGCAGACTGTAGAACTCAATAAGGAAAACAATAAGCCATAAAAGTTTATTGGAACACAAAATCCTGTGCTGGCATGGCAGAGGAATCATAGAATTCCTACACTGTCATGTTAATGATAAGTTTCATGAAAACCAACACCAAATATTTGACAAATTTGATTTGAATCTGAATGCCTCACCTTGTGAGGCTGACTTCAATTATGTAGACATTATTTCCCTCATTACAAGGTTAAGAATCAACAATCACATCAATTGTATCTAAATGAATAAGCAAAGTATTAGTAGGCTACTAATTATAATATATGTACAAGAATCAAAACAATTATGGTGTTAATGTTGTTTTAGTTGTCATCCCCTCTCACATTGGTGATGAGTGATCAGAAAGCGCCAATTTGCTCATGAGAAAGTGATGACGCTAATGTGTCATTGACCTTTGTAAATATATCAACAGTCTGGAGGTTAGTGGAAATATGAGGAAGAGAAATGATACGATTATTCAATTCATCTCTAGTATAATGACAGTCGACTTCAATATATTTCATGCACTCATGCTACATGTGATTAGCAATAATTTGGATAGTATTAGTGTTATCAATATGAAGAGAAGTGAGATCAAACCGAGGAGACACAAGCTCAGAGAGGAGATCACGAAACGAAACAATCTCAAACCAAGCTACCGACATTGCATTGTTAAGATTTTGCGGATGATTTAGAAACCCGATCCTACTTATTATACTTCACAGAGATCAAAGTATCGCCAAGAAACATAGACCAACCTGTGACAGACCGTCAAGTATTAAGACATTTAGCTGAATCTGTGTCACCATAAGCAATAAGATGAATAGGAGAACCAAATAAGAGATGTGCCTAAGAAAAAACAATAGCCAATGGTGGATCATTGATATATGGAATTACCTGCACAATCTACATCAGAAAAAGAACTCAACTAGAGAGAGGAATGACTAGAGAATTGAAGTCCATAGGATAAGGATCCTTTAATATATCAAAGGATACGGAACACAACTATGTAGTGAGTAGACCATGGTGCAGCCATAAACAAGCTAATAAAATGAATAGCATAGGCAATATTAGGACGAGTAACATTAAGAAAAACAAGCCCTCCAATGAATTGTCAACAATAGGTGGCGTCTGACAAAAGAGAACCATCGAATAGAGTAAATTTGACGTTCAGTTCTAATGAAGTAGGAGCAATCATGTTATTAGTTATGGCGGCATGAGTAAATTAGATGCATACTTTGCTTGGGCGAGATAATAGCCATCAAAATATAAGGTCACTTCAAGGCTTAGGAAAAAACAGAGATGTCTAAGATCTTTCATCTCAAACTATTGATGGAGAAAAGTTCTAACTAATTGAATTACGGTACAATCATCTTCAGTAATAATCGTATCATTGACATAGAGTAAAATAAAAATAGTGTCAAATGATGTTATACGTGTGAAAAGAGTTGAGTCATGAGTACTTGATGTGAAATTTTGTTTAGCAATTATGGAACGAAACTTAACAAACCA
>JAOVVI020008548.1:0-14129 GCA_028571085.2 Nepenthes alata
ATTTACGATAATGATATATATACACAAAATCTGACCAAGAAATTATGAGAAACATGCACTATTTGTGACAATGCTTAGGGGGTGAGGGTTTTAGAACGTGAATATCAAAATAGTGATGTCAAAATGCGATAAAAATAAAAATAAAGATCGAGATACACTTGCCCTTACTTGATTTACTATTTTTCTCACTTTGATCGGATGAAAATTGGTGGAGAATCTCTTCTCTTCTCTTTTCCTTCTCTTCTTCCCTTCATGCTCTGTTGTTTATGCCCTTATTCGTCTCCCCCTTCCTTTTTTAAAACAAAAACGAATCAGGTCGGCGGAAATAAATTACGCTCATGCTCGAGCGCACAGAAGGCTTGTAGCGAGCGCTAGTGCTCGGCTGTAGTTGCGCTTGAGCGCCGGAGGCGAGCAGGGATCAGGGCCATGCTGGTTTTTGGCACCTGCTTCTATGGTTGAGTGCGCGGTAGGCGCCATGCTTCTAGGCAGCATATCAGTATACAACAGCCTAATTTCCTCTCTTTTCACTTCCGAAACTCAATTTTGATGTATATTTGAAATCAACTTGATTCTTATTATTTTAATTACTTATAAATTATCATGTTTTAGGATTGAGACCTCACAACTCTCCCCGACTTATAGGAATTTCGTCCTCCAAATTAAATGAAAACACATACCTCAAGAGAGCAAATGGGGCAATCTGTTCCGAATTTTCTCCTCGCGCTTCCACGTCACTTCCTCAAGTGAGTGATTCTTCTACAAAATTTTCACCAAGGGAATCGTCTTTGTATGCAGTATCTAATCCTTCCAATCCAGAATTTGTACCAGCTCCGCAACATATGATAGATCTTTGTCAATTGTCAAGGGCTCGTACTCAATAACATGCTTGGGATCGTGACCATATTTTTGAAGTATCGACACATCAAATACATCGTGAACATCCACCAAATTAGATGGCAACGTCAATCTGTAATCCACCTCCCCGATCCTCTCCAAAATCTCAAAAGAGCCAAGGGACTGTGGTTTCAATTTTCCTTTCACCTCAAATCTGAATGTCGACTTAGATGGTAATACTTTCAAAAAAATATAGTCACCCACCTCAAATTTCAGCACCGATTTTTTCTTATTTGAATAGCTTTTCTACCTCCTCGGAACAACCTTCAAATTCTCATAAATTTACTTAATCTTTTTTGCTGTTTCTCTAACAATCTTGAAGCCCAAAATTTTTTTGTCTCCGGTCCTCTCCCAATGAATCGGCAATCTACTCTTTCTCCCATATAGCGCCTCGAAAGGTGCCATGTCTATACTCACCTGATAACTATTATTATAGGCAAATTTTGCTACGGTCAAATAATTATCCCAAATTTTCTTCATGTCCAACATCAAGGCCCTTAACATATCCTCTACGATCTGAATCATACGCTCTGATTAGTCAAAAATCCGGGGGTAGTATGCGGTATTGAACTTTAATTCTGTCCCCAACTCTTTATATAAACTTTTCCAAAATTTTGAAACAAAGCGGGAATCCCTATCAGACACAATTAAAGCGAGCACACCATGAAGTCTAACAATTTCATCCACATACAATTGGACCAATTTGTCACTAGAATACGTCGTCTTGATCACTAAGAAATGGACTGATTTTTTCAACCAATCGATGATAACCCAAAAGGCGTCATGATTCTTGGGAGTCCTTGGAAAACCCGGTACAAAATCCAAGTGATGTCTTCCCACTTCCAACTTGGGATCGGCATTGGCTACAAGAACCCAGATGGTTTTTCCCTTTCAGATTTCAATTGTTGGCACACAAGATATTTCAACACATAAGCCATAATATCTCGTTTCATATTTCTCCACAAAAATATTTTCCTCAAGTCCTGATACAATTTATTCGTCCCAGGGTGGTTTGTATATCGAGATCGATGAGCTTCTTTCAAGATGTTCTCCTTCAACTCCTTATCATCTGGTAAATACAATCGATCTTTAAACCTCAATACTCCATCAGTTTGGACATTAAAATTGATTCTAGAATCTTTATTCAGATCACCCACAATATCCATAAGGAAAGAATCATTTACCTGCTTTTCCTTAACCTCATTTATCACTTTTGGCTGAACTTGAAGGTATGATAAAATCATCTGATCGTCGTGAACATACCGCTGAATATCACATTGTTTCAGATAATCTAACATCTATATCTGTTTTATCTGAAAGCTTACCACAAAACATGATCGGCCGCTCAAAATATCGGCAGCTACATTAGCCTTCCTAGGTTTATACTGAATCTCACACATAATCCTTTAGAAAATCAAGCCACTTCCTTTGCCTCATATTGAGTTCCTTCTTCGAGAATAAGTACTTCATACTTTTATGGTCTGAATAGATAAGGAACTTCTCACCATAAAGGTAGTGTCTCCAAATCTTTAGGAAAAATACTACCGTAGCTAACTCTAGGTCATGAGTTGGATAATTTTTCTCATGCACCTTTAGTTGTCTAGACCCATAAGCTACTACTTTGCCATGTTACATCAATACACAATCCAAACCCGCCTAAGAGGTGTCACAATATACCTTGAAGCCACCCGATCCCTTCGGAATAGATAACACTGGAGCAGTTGTTAGGCGATCTTTAAATTCTTAAAAACTTTGGTCGCATTATTCAGTCTGATCAAACTTTACTTCCTTCTTTACTAATCGAGTTAAGGGCATAACTATCTGAGAGAAATTCTCTACAAATCTCTTATAATATCCTGCCATGCCGAAAAAATTTCTAACTTCTGTCACCGAGGTAGGTCTACTCCAACTAGTGACCGCTTCTACCTTCTTTTGGTCTACATCAATGCCTCTATTAGAAATCATATGTCCCAAAAATATCATCTCCTACAGTCAAAACTCATATTTATTTAATTTAGCATATAACTTTTTCTCGCGAAGTACTTGGAGAACAATCCTTAAATGAGCCTCATTCTCCTCATGATTCTTAGAATATATCAAAATGTCATCAATAAATACTACCATAAATTTATCAAGATATGGTCGGAACAACTGATTTATCAGATCCATAAAAGCAACAGGAGCATTTGTAAGACCAAATGGCATCACAAGAAAATTATAGTGGTCGTACCTCGTTCAAAAAGCAGTATTGGCCACATCTTCTGACTTAATCCTTAATTGATGATATCCGGACCTCAAGTCAATCTTCAAAAATACTCGAGATCCTTGTAATTGGTCAAACAAATCATCAATATGTGGCAATGGATATTTGTTCTTAATCATGATTTTATTCAATTCACAATAATCCATACATGGCTGCAAGGACCCATCTTTCTTCCTCACAAACAGCACTGGTGCACCCCATGGAGATACACTCAGTCTAATAAAGCCATTGTCTAACAATTCTTACAACTGTAACTTCAATTCTTTTAATTCAGCAGGTTCCATACGATAAGGTGCTTTAGAGATCGAAAGAGCACCTAGAATAACCTGAATCTCAAACTCAATCTCCCTACGAGGAGGTAACCTCGACAACTCCTCTGGAAATAATCCTCGAAATCACATACCACCAAAATGTCCTTCGCCAGCACACTGTGACTCCTAAAGGTGCTGGCATATGCTAGATAAGTATGGCATCCACTTTTCATCAAATATTTGGCATGCAAAGCAGAAATCAATACAGGCATCTCGTTCCTCCTAATGCCTTGAAAGAAGAAGGGATCCACTCTAGGAATATCAAAACAAACTCTTTTTAGAAAATAATCAATACTGGCATAATATTTTGCTAACCAGTCCATTCCCAAGATAACATCAAAGTCAACCGTATTCAACAATATCAAATCTACTATCAAACATGTCCCATTCACCTCCACCGCACATTCCAGATACATAACATCAGTAACTACTGAGGATCCCGTAGGCATTGATACAGCTAAAGAATAATAAAAAATTTACGGGGCAGACATAATATGGCATGCAAATTGCAGAAAAATAAAAGAATGGGTAAACCCAGAATCAAATAAAACAGAAGTAGAAGCTCCACAAATGAGAAGGGTACCTTCAACCACATTCGGAGATGCCTCAGTGTCCTGTACCGTCACTACAAACGCCTTAGCCAAAATGGTTGGCTTCTTTGCTTACAACCTCTGGGGTAACGGATAATCTTTAATTTGGTGGCCCGACTGTCCACATCTAAAATAAGCTCCCATTGTCTTGTGAGAAGGATACCCTGTATGCTTCTTCCCACAGAAAATACAGTCATCCGCTGACCACTAAGAACCAATGACTGACAGAACTCCAGAGATACTCTACCACTTGTCTGCCGTCTTTGCCCTTTTAGATGGCCCTGAGAGCCCCATATTTGATCCTGTTCTAAAACTCGTTCGACTAGCGGCTCTTTTGGTGAAGAATTTCTTTGTCTCCAGTTCCTTCTCATAAATCAGGACACGATCTAGGATATCAGCATATATGTGGAGCTTGTGAGTCGACAGTTGCCTCCTAATGTCATTCCTCAATCCTTATTATAACTTTTTAGCTTTCCTCTGCTCATCCTCTACAAAATACGGTGCATATCGAGACAGTTTAGTAAAGCTTGTGTTATACTCTACTACCGTCTAATTCCCCTGTCTAAGTCGCATAAATTATTGCACTTTTTGATCTTGAAGGTTGGGTGAAAAATATTTTTCTATAAAAGTTTCTTCAAATATTTCCAAAGCAATCTTATCGTTGGGCATACCTAATGCCCTCTTTTTCATGTCCCACCAGCTATCAGCTTCACTCTCCAGCTTATACACCGCAAACATGACATTTTCTTGATCAGAGTGTTGGATCATGGTAATGATCTTCTTCATTCTTCGGATCTAAATGTTTGCCTTCGTCGGATCAGGTTCACCCAAAAATTAAAACTCTCTCTCCGCCGTAAACTTATCATACGTTATCAGAGCAGGATTTGCAAGAGCTTGCTCAGGTGGGGGACCGGAGCCATGTAACGTTGCTCGATCGATTCAACAATATTTCTCATCTTTCCCAACAAGTTTACGTATTCGGCTTCTCGGTCATGAGGGGTACTAGCACCTCCACGGTTATTTCTTCTACTTCTTCAACTGGCCATCTGATATCCTATAATCAAAAGCAATCACAACATTAATAAGCCTCAAGAAATCAGGTGAAAGGAATGAGGTTAACAATAATTCAATAAAATCCAGGACTAGCCTAAGGGTTAATTCCTAAACATCATATTTAATCCTAATTATCCTTCCTATTCCTACTTAAACTTAAACCTATGCTTCTGCTTTCAGATCGATCAATCCTAAGGTATCTACTTTCTCTGATAGAAACTATAACAGAGCAATTTTTTTCCACCGTTAACAACAAATAAACTAATGCCCGGAATAAAATAATATAAAAATCTATAGAAAAACGGGCAAAGTTTAAAATAAAACTGGACAAAAATTCAATACAAACAACCTGTATTTTTTACAATCTGGACAACCATACAGATAAATGGACTTCCACATTCATTCATTTCACAAACACCGGATCAACAAAATGCCATAATAACCATGGCTCCAAGATAACACATCCTATCCACTATACCAATTCAAAAGGGAGATGCCAATTAGGAACCTGAACAATTCCAAAATCAAAACGCGGAAGCAATACTAATTCCATAAGGAAACCCTGTGGAAGCAAATAGCAAAATCCCAACATAAAACATAACATGCATGACTATAAATACATTGTTTCCATCCACAAAAGCTTGCCATATACATTCACTATCTTCAGACACCCAAAAGCTTTTCAACGACTTCAGGACTTCACTAAACATCCCTAACTAAGTCCCTCCTTTACTCCTGTTCATCTGGCATCAACTCTACGGTCTCATCTGGAGGGAAAAAAAATAAAAGAGTGAGTCGAAACTCAGCAAGGTAAAGTAAAAACATGCAAGTGTAATGCTTTAATGCAAAACATATGTACAGATAAGCAAAACTATAGAATTATCCAAAGAACAGAGACGTACAAAGAAATTATGTTTCGAAATCAGAGACGTACAGATAAGCAAATCAGTATAACATATTTCAAAATTCATAAATCAGTATAACAGGCATCAGAAATTAGAAATCGGAATCAAACTTTGTAAATTCTGAAAATCTAACTTTACTATCCGAAGGATCAAACTAGTAGGCCCTACTAACCGAGGTGACGAATAATCGAGGATAGATTATGTTACACATACAATCAGAGGCCAGAAACAGAACAAGGATATCCCTTCTAGCGGGATCAGTACAGGATTACCTCTCGAAGGTAGGTCAGACACAGAAATTCTACCCTCTAGGCTAACGCCCTGAGGAAGGACGAACCACGTATAACTCCATGGATGGAGTTATCATCGATTACCACTGTAACGTTCTAAGGCATGTCGGAGACCTTACCTGACTGAATAATAGTCCTAGGTCCAATTTCTTATTAATTTACTTAACTGGAGGAATTCTTGGTCATATTCTTTTAATTTTAACTCAACATGACTAAAGGGCCAAATCAAACTCTTACAAATAATTCTTCAAGTGGTTCGGAATACACTTGGAAAGAGTAACAGTGTAGCTGTTTTCAAAACTTCGGATAAAAATTGTCCAACAAACTTAACTATTAGTCAAACAACATTCTCATCACATTTCTCAAAGTTTTCGAATCAAATATCCCCAAAATTTTGAGCTAAGGTTTGAAGCAAGCTGTCTAGACAATGATCGAATGCCAAATCATGAACCAAACACAAAATCGAAGCCATAATTTATGATAATCATATATATACACAAAATCTGACCAAGAATTTATGAGAAACATGCACTATGTGTGACAATGCTTAGGGGGTGATGGTTTTAGAACGTGAATATCAAAATAGAGATGTCAAAATGCGGTAAAAAACACGAAGATAGAAATGCAGTTGCCTTTACCTGATTTACCGTTGTCCTCACTTTGATCGGAAGAAAATTGGTAGAGAATCCCTTCTCTTCTCTTTTTCTTCTCTTCTCCCCTTCGTGCTCTATCATTCATGCCCTTATTCTTCTCCCCCTTCCCTTTTTAAAACAAAAACGAATCCAGTCGGTGGGAAAAAATCGCGCTCACGTTCGACCGCACCGAAGGCGTGTAGCGAGCACGAGTACTCGATTGTAGCCACGCTCGAGCGCCAGAGGCGAGCAGTGATCGGGGCCACGTTGGTTTTTGGTGCCTGCTTCTGTGCTCAAGCGTGCGGTAGGCGCCGTGCTGTTGTGCAGCATATCAGTATACAACAGCCTAATTTCCTCTCTTTTCACTTTCAAAACTTATTTTTCAATGTATATTTGGCATCAACTTGATTCTTATTATTTTAATTACTTATAAATTATCGTGTTTTGGGATCGGAACCTCACAACTTTCCCCCACTTATAGGAATTTCATCCTCCAAATTAAATGAAAACACATACCTTAAGAGAATAAATGGGGTAATTTGTTCTGCATTTCATCCTCACGCTTCCATGTCGCTTCCTCAAGTGAGTGATTCTTCTACAAAATTTTCACCAAGGGATTCGTCTTTGTATGCAGTATCTAATCCTTCTCATCCAGAATTCGTCCCAACTCCTCAAAATATGATAAATCCTTGTCAATTTTCAATGGCTCGTACTCAATAACGTGCTTGGGATCGTGAACATATTTTTGAAGCATCAACACATGAAATACATTGTGAACATCCACCAAATTAGGTGGCAACGTCAATCTGTAAGCCACCTTCCCAATTGTCTCAAAAATTTCGAAAGGACCAGTGGACAGTGGTTTCAGTTTTCCATTCACCTTAAATCTGAACGTCCACATAGATGGTGATACTTTCAAAAAAGCATAGTCACCCACCTCAAATTTCAGCGTCGATTTTTGCTTATCTGCATAGCTTTTCTACCTGCTCTGAACAACCTTTAAATTCTCATGAATTAACTTAATCTTTTTCACTATTTCTCTAACAATCTCAGGGCCCAAAATTCTTTTGTCTCCGGTCTCCTCCCCAATGAATTAACGATCTGCATTTCTTCCCATATAGCGTCTCCAAAGATGTCATGCTTATACATGCCTGATAACTATTATTATAAGCGAATTTTACTAAGGCCAAATAATTATACCAAGTTTTCTTCATGTCCAACACCAAGGCCCTTAACATATCCTCTAGGATTTGAATTATATGCTCTGATTTTTTGAATCAAATATCCCCAAATGTTCGAGCTAGGGTTTGAAGCAAGCTGTCCGGACAATGATCGAACGCCAAATCATGAACCAAACACGGAATCGAAGCCACAATTTACGATAATCATATATATACACAAAACCTAACCAAGAAATTATGAGAAACATGCATTATTTGTAACAAAGCTTAGGGTGTGAGGATTTTAGAACGTGAATAACAAAATAGAGATGTCAAAATGCGGTAAAAACAAAAAAATGAAGATGGAGATACACTTTCCTTTACTCGATTTACCGTTTTCTCACTTTGATTGGATAAAAATTGGTGGAGAATCCCTTCTATTCTCTTTTCCTTCTCTTCTCCCCTTTGTGCTCTGTCGTTGGTGCCCTTATTCTTCTCCCCCTTCCCTGATTAAAACAAAAATGAATCAGGCCAGTGGGAAAAAATCACGCTTGCGCTCTAGCGCACAGAAGGCATGCAACGAGTGCTCGGCTGCAGCCACGCTTTAGCGCTGTGTGCGAGTAGTGAGCGGGGCCATACTGGTTTTTGGTGCCTGCTGCTGCACTCAAGTGCGCGGCAGGCGCCGTGCAGCCGGGCAGCATATCAATATACAACAGCCTAATTTCCTCTGTTTTCACATCCGAAACTCATTTTTCTATATATATTTAGAATCAACTTGATTTTTATTATTTTTGTTATTTATAAATTATCGTGTTTTGGGATTGGGACGTCACAAATATTCCCCACTTGTTGGAATTTTGTCCTCCAAATTAAATAAAAATACATACCTCAAGTGAACAAATGTGAGTATTTGTTTCGAATTTTCTCCTCACACTCTCATGTCGCTTCCTTAAGTGAGTGATTCTTTCACAAAAGTTTCACCAAGGGAATTGTCTTTGTATGCAGTATCTGACCATTCCGATCAAGAATTCGTACAGGCTCCTCAACATAGGATAAATCCTTATCAATTGTCAAGGGATCTTACTCAATAACGTGTGTGGGATCATGAACATACTTTCAAAGTATCGACACATGAAATACATCGTGAACATCCAAAAAATTTGGTGGCAATGCCAATTTGTAAGCCTCCTCCCCGATCCTCTCCAAGGTCTCAAAAGTGCCAATGAAATGTAGTTTCAGTTTTTCTTTCTCCCCAAATCTAAACATCCCTTAGATGGTGATACTTTCAAAGAAACATAGTCACCCACCTCAAATTTTAGCATCGATCTGTGCTTATCTGTATAGTTTTTCTGCCTACTCTGAACAACCTTCAAATTTTTGTGAATTAACTTAATCTTTTTTGTAGTTTCTCTAACAATCTCATGGCCTAAAATTCTTTTGTCTCCGGTCTCCTCCTAATGAATCAGCAATCTACACTTCCTCCCATATAGCATTTCAAAAGGTGTTATGCCAATACTCGCCTGATAACTATTATTATAGGCAAATGTTACTAAGGCCAAATAATTTTACCAAGTTTCCTTCATGCCCAACACCGAGGCCCTTAACATATTTTCTGGGATCTGAATCACACGCTCTGATTGGTCAACAATCTGGGGTAGTATGTAGTACTGAATTTTAATTCCGTCTCTAAGTCTTTATGTAAATTTTTCTAAAATCTCAAAACAAAGCGGGGATCTCTATCAGACACAATCGAAGTGGGCACACCATGAAGTCTAATAATTTTATTCACATACAACTTGGCCAATTTGTCACGAGAATACGCTGTCCTGATCACCAAGAAAGGGAATGATTTTGTCAGCCGATCGATAATAATGTAAATGGCGTCATGATTCTTTGGAGTCCTTGGTAGACCCGATTCAAAATTCATAGCGATGTCTTCTCACTTCCAACTCAGGATCAACATTGGTTGCAATATCCCAGATGGTTTTCTCCTTTCAGCTTTCAATTGTTGGTACATAAGATATTTCTCCATATAAGCTGAAATATCTCGTTTCATATTTCTCCATAAAAATATTTTCCTCAAGTTCTGATACATTTTATTCATCCCAGGGTGGATTATATATCGAGATCGATGAGCTTCTTTCAAGATATTCTCCTTAAACTCCTTATCATTCGGTACACACAATCGATCTCTAAACCTCAATATTCTATCAGCTCAAAAATTAAAATCGATTCTGGAATCTTTACTTAGATCACCCACAATATCCATAAGGAAAGAATCGTTTACCTGATTTTTATTAACCTCATTTATCACTTTCACCTGACCCTGAAGGTATGACAAAATCATCCAATCGTCCTGAACATACCATTGAATATCACATTATTTTAGATGATCTAATATCTCTATCTGTTTTATTTGAAGGCTTGCCACAAAATATGATGGGCAGCTCAAAGTATCGGCAACTACATTAGACTTTTTAGGTTTATATTGAATCTCACAGTCATAATTTTTTAGAAAATCAAGCCACCTCCTTTGCCTCATATTGAGTTCCTTCTGTGAGAACAAGTTCATACTTTTACGGACCTTTTAAGATTTTGGAGAGAATTGGAGAGATGGCTTACAGATTGGCGTTGCCACCTAATTTGATAGATCTCCACGACATATTTCACATGTCGATGCTTTAGAAGTATGTCCACAATCCCACGCATGTTATTGAGTTTGAGCCCTTGACGATTAATAAGGATTTATTTTCTGTTGAGGAGCCAATATGGATTCTGGATTGGAAGGATTAGATGCTGCGTACAAAGATGATTCCCTTGGTGAAAATCTTGTGGAAGAATCATTCATTTCAGGAAGCAACATGGGAGCGTGAGGAGGAGATCCAAAGCAAATACCACCATTTATTTTCTTGAGGTATACAGTTTCTTTTAATTTCGATGATGAAATTCCTATTAGTGGGGGAGAGTTATGAGGTCCTGATTCCGAAATATGACAATTTAGAAATAACTAAAATAATAATAACCAATATGAGGCTAAATATACGCGGGAGAATGAGTTTTGGAAGTAAAAAGAAAGGGATTTGGGCTATTGTATGTCGATATACTGCCCAGGCTAAACCGTGCGCTAGATCGCAGCAAGAGGCGCCAAAAATAGAATGAATCCACCCACTACACGCCACTGTGAGCTAGAGTGAGGCAGGGGCCGAGAGCTAGCACCCGTTGCACGCTTGCCGTGCGCTTGAGCGTAGACTCAATTTTTTCCAGCGACCTAATTTTGTTTTCATTTTAAAAGGGGATGGGGAGAGAAATCCAGGGCACAAAAGCAGAGCAGCAAAGGTTGAAAGAGGAGAAAAGGGAGGGGGAAGGAGATTTTGGCTGTTTTCGATCCGATTAGAGTAAGAAAAATAGTAGATTGGGCCAAGGCAAGTGTACCCCGAACTTCGTTTTCCATTTTTCTCATTTTTTAATATCTCCACTTTGAAATTTATACTCGAAAACCCTTGTCCCATAAGTTTTGTTACAAATAATGTATGTTTCTTATGATTTTACGGCTAAATTTTGTGTTTATGCTTGATTATTATGAATTGTGGCTTCGATTTCGTTGTTTGGCTCGTGTTTTGTGCTCGATTTATGTCCGAATGGTTTGTCTCAAACCCTAGCTCACAAATTTGGGTATGTTTGGTTCTAAAATTTTAAAAAATGTGATGGACATGTTATTTGACATATTGTTAAGCTTGCTGGATGATTTTTATCTGAAATTTTGTAAAAAGCTATACTGTTAAAAATTTCTGAGAGTATTCAAAACTATCTGAAGGATTATTTGTAAGAGTTTGATTGGCCTTTGGAGCATGATGTGTTAAGATTAAGGAAATATGAATAAGGATACCTTCAATTAAGTAAATTAGTAAGAAATCGGACCTAGGACTGTTGTATAGTCAGGTAAGATTCTCCATCATACCTTAAAACGTTATGGTAATAATTGATGATAGCTACATCCATGAAGTGATAGATAGTCTGTCTCTCCTCAAGGTATTAAATTGGGAGGATAGAAACTTTTGAACTTAAAATTTTGGGAAATGAGGACCTTTCAACTTTGGCATTGGTTTGTGTGGAGTGTATACAATCTATTCTCGATTATTTGCTCCCTCGGCTAGTAGGATCTACTAGTTTTAGTCCCTTCGGATAATAAAGTTGAATTTGAAGAATAAGTGGAATTTGAAATTGGCTTATGATTTTCGACAAGCTTTTATAACAATTAATACTTTTCTCACCTTTTCATGTGCATTTTTGTTCTTTGATAATCCTATGGCTTTTCCCCTATTATATTTATATTTTGTATGAAAATTTTATTTGCATACGTTTATGGTACCTTGTTAGATTTCAACTCACCCAGTTTATTTTTACCCCCTCCAAATGAGAGAGCAGAGCTGCTACCTGATGAGTAAGAGTAAAAAAATGACTTAGTTAAAGAAGTCTTGAGGAGTCCTGAAGTCTTTTGAAGAACTTTTGGAGTTTAATAATAGTGAATGTAAATATCTAATTTTGTTGATGAAAATTATGTTTGAAGAACTTTTGGAGTCTTTTCTCTCTATGCTTGCCCAGGTTGTGTAAATTTTAGGTTATTTGTATTAAATTTTTGTCTAATTTTAAAGAAAATTCTACCCGATTTTATATAAAAATTTATATTAATTAGTTTTTGTTTAAGTATGAATTGATGGAGGTCATTAGAGGAAAACGACATGTTCCGTCACACACACGGAGCACAATCATATTTTTTCGGAGCTTATAATTAAGCGCATACAATTAATCATATTTTCATAACAATTAATTACGGTGAAAGCATGCAAATGTTCTATTTATTCTCGAGTGAATAGTAATAGTGTCAATTTAGAGCATCCGATCGTCACTAACGGGTCAATACTTGTGAGATCGGACGCCCAACCGATATATATGCATAATTGGAACATGGTGATTTATACTTGAGAGGCAAAATGCATAAAATTTGAAGGGAGAGAGGACATCTCGAATCAGGCGCGGGTTAGGGTTTGGTGAAGCCAAATTGGGCCAAATAGAAGGCAAATTGGACAATAAATCATAAATAGTTTGAGCAATAATCATGGGTTACATGTTCTTCATGATTTGGGTGGGTATTGGAACGCAAAATATTTGAGAAAAAACTAATAAAAATCGAAAAAGAAAATAAAAACAGTATGGGAGCACTTGTCTCGACCAGATTTACTACCTTTGTAACTAGCTTTCGGACAGATTCGGACTCGATGGCCTCGATCTCCTCCTTTCTCTCTCTTATTTGGCACTCTCTCTCTAGATTAGGGTTTGGCCGCGCGAGAATGAAAATCCCAAAAGCAACATGGGTTTATAAGATGGCCTGGCGCTTGAGCGTGCAGCGAGCGTTGGCTCACTGCTCGGCCGCGCTTGAGCGCCCGGTAGAGTCCTTCTGGCCCGACCCCACTGCCCCCTTGGCGCCTGCCTACCGCGCTCGAGCACGCGACAGGTGCTGTGCTACTGGGCAGCACACCAGCAAGCAGTAACTTATTTCCCCCTCGATTTTACTTTCGATACATTTTCTTTTGCATACATTAAGTCTAGACTTGATTAATATCATATTAATTACCTCATAATTATCGTGTTTTAGAACCGAAACCTCACATATTTAACAAGCAATATTGATCAGTAAAAGATAATGTTTTGAATAAGGTTAATGACGTGTTGTAGGACGTGGTCCATCACACCAAATTTATTGAGTTGGCACGTTATACTCCACTCAGGGTTGCGGACAAAATGATGAGAGTAAAAAAGTTCTTACAAGGGCTAAACAATACCTTCCAGAAGTAATTGGTGATAACAGAGAAGTTCTTAACCGGGTCCTACTATACGAGGAGTGCAAGTCGAGGAGGTTAGAGTTTAAAATTGGGAGGATCCAATAAAATATCAACGTCCCATAACAAGGGAGTAAAGATGGGAGCTGAATTCTAAGGGGCATTGGGTTAGCATCAAATAAAGCCCACGTGTG
>JAOVVI020008550.1:0-14128 GCA_028571085.2 Nepenthes alata
AAAGAAATCCTGATATTTATAATGTTCTGCCTAAAGTATGTTTATTTGTCAAATTATATGAACTTTGATAATTTCATGTTTAAAGAAAGATCACTCCAGATTTTGGAACTCCAAATTTGAAAGAAATATCACTCTAACTTTAGAGCTCCGAATTTTAAAGAACTCCGGCTTTTGGAACTCTGAATTTGAAAGAAAGATCACTTTGGCTTTTAGAGCTCCTGATTTTAAAGAAAGATCACTCCGAATTTTAGAACTTTAGACTTTGAAAGAACTTCGGTTTTAGAGCTCCGGATTTTGCACTCTGGATTTTGGAACTTTAGACTTTAAAAGAACTATGGTTTAGAGTTTCAGATTTTGCACTCCCGATTTTGGAACTTTAGACTTTAAAAGAACTCCGGTTTTGAGCTCCGGATTTTGCACTACGGATTATGGAACTTTAGACTTTAAAAGAACTCCGATTTTAGAGCTTCGGATTTTACACTCCGGATTTTAGAGCTTCAGACTTTAAACAAAAAAGAACTTTGACTTTTAGAGCTCTGGATTTTAAATAACTCTTATTTTTGAGCTTCGGCTTTGTGGAAAAAGAACTCCGATTTCCAAACCACGACTTGTGTTGAAAAGAGCACCGGCTTTTGAACTCCGTCCTTTAAGAAAATGACTTTGACTTTAAGATGATTATACAGACTTCACTTATGTAGTTAATAAGAACAAGAAAAATGTATGTAATCCGGACAGCAAGTGGAACTCGATGACTTCCGACTTTTGAACTACGGCCATTAAATGATATGAATTAAGAACTGAGTTTATATTAAACTTGCTGCTAAAGATGGAAGAAGGATATTGGAGTGACACTCAAGGATAGCCTCCTGGGCCACAAGAGGGAACCTTTTGGTGGCATAAGACTTTTTGACTACAGCCCCGAATGCCGGGTTAAAGGCACTACCTCCCACCTTGGGGAGCATAATGAGAGGATACGGCTTTAGGTTGTGGGGTTACACAAAACCCGTCCTTGTTGTTGTCCGCTCCCGTCCTGTCCCTAAAGATGATAAGAATTACGAATGTTTTTATGGATTTTCCAGATAATAAGAATAAGAACTAAAGAAGAAATGATATGATGATTTTCGTATGCTAAGTTATGTTATGAAACTCTGTTTTGATTTCGTATTATATGTATGTTTTATTTTCTGTATGTGAGTATCTTGTTGGGGTTTGTAGCTCATTCTTGCCACTTTTTAGATAATGAATGGCTTATAGAGGACGAAGTTGAGTAGAACTTTATGGTGTAGCTAAATGGCTTAGCTGGCCGGAGCAGATCTATGAAGAACTTTATGTATTTTTCCTTTTGATGTTTTGAGGAGACATGTAAAAATTATTCCGCTGTTTATGAATCTATGAATGTTAGCATGTTTCCGTGATTATTTTTGGATACTGGAATTAAAATATCAAGTAAGCATCTCTTATAGTTCGATCTCATGAAATCCTGTGTAAAAGAAAAGAAAAGAAATTTTTTGTTCACCTATTTATTCTTTCATCAATTATTTTAAGGCAAGGATTTAGGCTTGATGGAGGTCCTATGTGGTGGAAAAAGGCCGGTCCGTCACAGTAGCATTTGACATATTTATAGATATAAATTACATATTAGATACTAAAAATAACATACAAATCATGGTACATGCTTCTAAACATGAAGTTTCTTTACAAAAATATGAGAAAGTAATAAAACATGTAATTTAATTGGTAAAAACTTAGCACATTAGGGTATCAAAACAATTCCTGAAGAAACAGACGAGAAACTACAACAAAAGAAACACAAGCTTAGAGTGCACTTATCTTAATCTAATCTACCAATTTACTTCTTCAGAAATGGTTTGGTTCTATCCCGAGACAACTTTCTCTCTCTCCTCTCTTCTCTCTTTTTTCTTCTCTTCTCTTTCTCTTTTCTTCTTCCTTATCCCACGTTCTTATCTGATTTTTCCTCGATGTAATTCTTTTTAATAAATTTTTATATATTAAAATTGGTTATTATTTATCCAAAAGCTCGAATAAGGACGGACCTATGCTGGAGCGTCGCCCTTACAAGGCACCCCGTGCTCGAGTGCCACTTGGTATCCATCAGGTGCACCTATTTTAGATTTTGCACACCGGATTGAGCTTGAGCGGATATCAGTCATGATCAATCTAGAAATTGCGCCTTAGCACCCCTCAGGCGCCCTTCAGGTGAGCTTTCTCTCTCTTCCGTTTTGCTCCTGATTTCTAATTTTTCACGTACATTTAATCTAATTTTAATTATAGTAGCTTAATAAGTCATAATTATTATATTTTAGAAATCGAAAGCTTATAATATCGGAGGATACATCGGAGAGTGAGTCTTGCCAATCTTTTGACGTCTCATTTGTTCATTGTGCTACGTAAGATTCAGGTTCAAGGCAATAGAGAACGGACCCACTTTAGATCAACCCGATCCAAAGAGCCTATGGGAAATGACGTTTCAAATCAATCCTAATCCGTACAACAACCAGATCTGAAGATACACCATTGGCGCTGTCTGTGAAAAAATATTAAAAAGTCTAACCACCACATTCCCACAAAAAACAAAATGGTCAACAACCAAGCTTAAGTCAGTGCATCGGTCAAGGAAGTCGCCTCATGTGGCAACAACCCCCCTGTAGGTAGCTATGTTGACGAGCATTCGGACCCCTAACTATATGCTCTTGTGACGTGGATGGATGACATATTCATAGCCGTTTAGACTATCTGCACACACCTGGACGAATATCCGAAGTGGGCTCCCTCCTCTGAGACTACAATGTCCAAACAAAGGAAGAAGGGGAAGAAGCGCCTTGCCAATAAGACCCGTTGGCTTGGTGATCTTGAGACCCAAGCAGCCTTAAGCATCAGGGCCCCATCACACTTGGAGGATCGACTAAGTTATGGGTTCCGGGAGGACTGCTCTGAACCGCGGAACCCACATTGCTCCCGTGATGACAAGAGGCCCTCGGTTGGAGAAGAAACCTCCTACGGTACCCAGCTTCCGAAGTCTAAAAGCCACCTAGCCTATCACATCTCTCCAGACCACACGAAGCTGAGAACCTCTTTCAATGCCAAAAGGAAAGTGTCCTCCTCTAGGCTCGAGGGGAGAGTGAGGAAGGTCGAAAAACACATGTTTTGAGGGAGCAATGTTCAACTCAACCTAAGGAGGTTGCCTTTCTCCATAAAGACATGGATGTAGCTATTACCCCCACAAGTTCAAAATCCTGACCATGGAACCCAACCACGAAAGTTCAGATCTGATGGACAATCTATATTACTTCCACACCCTTTTCAACTTCCAGGGCCTCAATGACTCGGCCATATGCCAGTGCTTCCCTGTAACCCTCAAAGGGGATGCATCCACTTGGTTCTATGGCTTGCAGCCGGACTCCATCCGGTCATTCCAAAAGGCAATCAGAAGCATCCACGGATCAAGTCTGGCACCCGAAAGGAGTATCGGCCCCTAAATCAGACTCCCTTGAACGATACTCATACCAACATCCTAATATAGATTCGGGATGAAAAATTTCTAAAGTGACCAAAGGCATCGAAAAACCCAGAGGGAGGAGATTAGTCGAAATACTATTTGTATCATCAGTCCATGGGTCACAACACTAAGGACTTTCGTATGCTAGAGAAAGAGATTGAAGACTTGGTTCATAAGGGACACCTCACCTGATTCCTATGAAGACAAAAATAAGCCTCCGATGCAGCAAGCGGGACCGAGGTAGAGTAACTAAGGAATCGAGTTGCGATTGCAATCATTAACATGATGACCATGCAACCAAGGAAGAACAATGCCCTGGATTGCCCAGAGATAGCAATTGGCAGAAAGAGGCTAAGGGTAGGAGTTAGAAATGACGTCATTAGTTTTAGCGACGAAGATATGACTCATGTATCAACTCCCCACTTTGATCCTTTGGTTGTATTTATACTCGTTTTGAAAGGTACTGTAGATTACCAATTGAAATGAGTCTTTATCGATAATAAATATTTTTATAATTTGCTTTACCTTGAAGTGTACTTTAACTTGGGACTGAAGAGGGACTGCATGACACCAATGAGCCAATATCCATCTAGGGGGCTGTCCAACTAGAAGTCACGCTGGGGGCTTATTTGAGGACAACCTATAGAATGCTCACCTTTTTGGTAGTAGATCTCCCGTCCGTCTATAATACCATCCTGGAATGATCATGCTTGGCCGCCTTTGGGGTAGTAACATCATTCCCACACCTGAAGATGAAGTTTCCTACCCTGTGCAGAGTAGGGGAGGTCCTCAATGACTAGATAACTAGCCAAATTTACTACCCGTCTTAGGTCACTTAGTTGTCTCCCAACCAACTGATCAAAGACTTCGACTTCCATGACAAGACCACCCTATTGTAAGCCCAGTTTAGGAATTCCACGGACCGAGTGCCTTTGGACCTTGGTGACCCAGAAAATGTATACAAAATGAGAGTTCCTTGCCAGATCCTCTCTGAGACCAACTAATAGGCTTCCTCCAATGAAATTTTGATGTCGTCGCTTGGACACCCACGAACATGCCTAGGATATCGACCGGAATAATGGTCCACATGTTGGGTCCTGATCCCTATCATAAACTTATTCGGTAGAAGTGAAGGAATCACTCCATTAAGAAACTGGTCGCCATCTGTAAGAAGGTGAAAAAGCTGTTCAATGCAGGGTTCATCAGGGAGGTCCAATACCCAGATTGAGTATCCAACATGGTCCTCATCAAGAAAAGTAACAGAAATGAGAGGATATGTGTCAACGTTACCAATGTAAATAAGGCATATTCAAAGGACAACTTCTACAATCAAGAATTGACTTACTGGTGGACGCCATGTCAGGCCACAAACTATTGAGTTTCATGGATTCTTTCTTAGGGTATAACCAAATTTGAATGAGCTCGGAGGATGAGGCGCACACATCATTTACGATAGACCAAGGAACGTACTACTACAAAGTCATACCCTATCAACTGAAGAATGCTGGCACAACCTAGTAGCAACTTGTGAACAAGATGTTTGAAGTCCAAAATAGCTGAAACATGGAGGTGTACATAGGAGACATGTTTATCAAGAGTAGAGCCACCAATAATCATATCCGTGACCTCAATGAGGCATTAAAAGTCCTCCTGATGCGTCACATAAACCTGAACCCTACTTAGTGCACCTTTGGTGTGACCTTGGGAAAGTAGTTATGCTTCATCATCTCGTAGCGGGAGATCAAAGTGAATCCCAAAAAGATAAATGTGATCCTCGAAATGATCCTGTCTTGGACTGTGAAGGAGGTCCAGAAGTTCATCAGGAGACTTATGGTGCTCTCTCAATTTTTGACAATATCTGCGGAAAAATACTTGCCCATCTTTAAAGCTCTAAGGGGGACGAAGACTGTCGATTTTCAATGGACGATCAACTATGAAGCTGCCCTCTGGGAACTAAAGGAGTACCTCACCAACCCTCCTTTTCTAACGTCTCCTCAAGAAGGCGAAGAGCTGTACTTATATCTAGCAGTATTTGACACTGCATTGAGCTCGACCTTGATCCAACAGTAGCCTGACGGGTAGTGGTTGGTGTATTATGTTAACAAGGTCCTGATGGACCCAGAGACCTATTACTTGCATGCTGAGAGGATGGCCCTTGTGCACCTCTATTCTACTCGTAAGTTGTGCCCATACTTCTAAGTGTACAAGATTGTTGTTCTGACTGACAAATGTTTGAGAGGAATCTTATAGAAGCCAAACATATCTGGGCGACTGGTCAAATGGGTCATTGAGTTGGGCAAGTTTAACGTAAAGTTTTAACCATGGCAAGCCATGGAGGGCTAAGCCTTGGCAGACTTCAAAGTTAAGAAGACAACCCTAACTTTAGACGCCCTTGACCTTGTCGAGGACGACCGCTAGCAAAAGTACCAGTGTGGTCTTGGAACGTGGATGGTTCTTCAAAGCGAGTAGGTAGAGGAGCCGGCATGGACTTAGGAATGCCGGACCAGTAAGAGATAAAGTACTCAATGACCCTCAGATTATTGACCACCAATAATGTTACCAAGTATGAGGCACTACTTGCCAGGCTCCGACTGATAAGGCATTGTTAGGCAAAGAACCTAATCATCTACAGTGACCTAAAGTTAGTTGTCAATCAGGTCCGAGAAAATTTTGAGGTATCAAGCCCTCTGCTCTCCAAATACCTTTCCAAAGTACAAACCCTAACCTTGACATTTGACAGCATGGAGATAATCCACATCCCAATGGAAGAGAACTAAAAGACCAACTAGCAAAAGTAACAATAATCAGAAACCCAGAGTTGTACGTGTGGGAGATGGGTAAAGTCCTCGGTGCCTTAAGCATAGACAACCCGGAGGGTGAAATGCTGTAGATAGTCGACATCAAAAATTGGATGACACCATACAGAAGGTACCTTATCAACGACACGCTACCAAAGATCCCGAAAGAAGCCAAGTGCATAAAGAAGATAGCAGGCTGGTACACCATTATGGATGAGAAGCCATACCATCGTCGATACTCCACCCCATACATACGGTGTCTCATGCCAGGAAAAGCTAACTATGCACTGGGCAATGTGCACCTCAGCGTTTGTGGGTTCACATCAGGGGCGAGAATCTCTCATTTAAAATTATACGGTTGGGCTACTATTGGCCCATAATGAAACATAATGCAATGGATTCCAAATGAAAATGCGAGAATCGCCTGATCCATGGGAGTATCCCTAATCAGCCCCACATAGAGTTCTAGGCCCTGCAGTTGCCTTAGCCGTTTGCACAGAGGGGCTCGATAAACTCAAACCCCTATCCATTGAATTTGGATAGAGAAAGTTTGTCATAGTCTGCATTGACTACTTTATGAAATGGAGCAAGGCCAACCCACTAGCATGGATCATCGACCAGAACACAACAAAGTTTGTCCACTAAAATATTATTTGCCAATTTGGGATTCTTGAGGTCATAGTAATCAATAACGGGACCCAATTCTCTAGTAAACAATTCACTAAGCAATGCACGAGTCTGAGTATCAGTCTAGTTCACACTTCTGTTGCCTACCCACAAGCAAATGGGCAAGTGGAAGTGACAAACTGCACATTGTTATGCGGGTTAAAGACAAAACTAGAAGACACTGGGGGCTCTTAGGCGGATGAGCTTCCATCCATACTATGGTCATGTAGGATGATGCCCTAAGAACCGATGTGTGAGACACCTTCAACCTATGATACAGTACTGAAGCGATCATCCTGGTGGAAGTCAAACTACCTAGCCTTTGAATTGAATGTTTTGACTCACTTAGCAACCCCCAAAGGAAGAGGGAGAATCTCGACCTGCTTGAAGAGACCTAAGGCGTGGTGTACCTATGGACAGCATCCTTTCAATAGCAAGTTGTCCGATACTACAATAAGAAGGTAAAATCCTGCAAGTTTAAGGTAGAAGACTTAGTCTTACATAGTATAAAGGTGATTGGTAAAAATGCTAATCAAAACAAGCCCTTCCCGAATTGGGAATGGTCGTTTCTCATCTCGACAATTCTCCGTAGCAGAGCATACAAGTTATTCACTTTGAATGGTAAACTTGTCCCTAGGACATGGAACGCTTCCCGCATCAAGAAGTATTATCAATAGATCTACATAGGGCCCAAATAATGTTAGCATGTATCATCCAAATTGCTTGTAAAATGTGTCATGTTTAATTAATAAAGTGATTATTTGTTTGCCCCTAATTGCTTATATGAATGTCTGCTTGTCATCCCATTCAATCACACAACCTAGGTTGTTCCTAAGTCAGGTAAAGTCCTCTTTGTCTGTTCCATGAGCCACCACATGGCAGTCAAGAAACCTCAATTATGTTACTGAGTGGCCCAGACGATGTCGGATTTTAAAACTTGGTCACATAACCAAGCAGCCTAGATGGAGTCGAATTTTAAAACTCGGCCACATAATTGAGCGGCCAAGATGAGGTTAGATTTTAAAGCTCGGTCATACCACCGAGCGGCTCACATGCAGTCGAACATTGAAAACTTAAGGGACTTTAATGAGCACACATATGAAGAGCCCTTCCAAAGGAGATAGCATCATCAGTCGATCATGGTCAAAGAACTTAGGCCAGACGCGCCAAAGCTATGATGTCTCCAACAGGATCAAGCACCAATAGTTACACGTGGATGACGGCCTAAGAATCCTCTAGTGCCCGGCAACAATGGCAGTAGTGCCTAGCCAGCACAAAAAAAAAGAAGAAAAGCTAGAGAAGAGGAAAGTCTCAGCACGCATGTGAAAATGATCGTAACGATCTAAGTACTTTTCATTCCAACAATTAATGTACACAATTTGGGACATCAATATACAAAAGGCTGCCTACGGCTCCGGCAGAGGATGATCCCGAGGCTAGGAGGCTCCTGGTGATGGCGATGAAGAGCCCACATACTCTCTGGGACAATCCAACACATCTAACCAATGCCGGGTGCTAGCATTCCATGGGTGTAAAATGGAGATCGGAAAGTCCAGGGCCACCAGTTTCATAATATGCCAACAGAGATTGATGCGATCTTAGTACTTATGGGTCAATGCCTGCTTGATATCGTCTGAACTGATAAAGGTCCTAAGCTCTGCCTCAAGCAGGAGGTTTTGGTCCTAAAGATAAGTATATCGCTGCTCATACTCATGAAGTGAATCATTAAGGGAGGAAACCTTCACCCTAGCCTCGGACTGCTCGCGTTCGAGATGGGAAGCTCGCTCCTCCAGTGCTCTGAACTCCTCCAAGTCAACATGAGTCCGAGCCTGGTGGTCGATGATGGGAACCAGTTTGCTAGCCCACTCCTACTACTACAAGCAAAAAACCAATTAGCTAAGTGACAACAAAGGCAAGGGAAGCAGCCAAGAAGATACGCGACCAATACCTCGGCAAGGGGTGAGCTCCTTAGGCACAAATTGCTCACGTACGCTGTCCTAGCCTCTCGAATCTTGAATGTACAGTGCTCAGAGCAGGGCACTTCAACGGCCCCCTCGGCCACCTTGGCCTCAGCCTCCTCTTGAATCTCGGATGCAGCGTGTAAGGTTTGAGTTTTTATAACTTATGTTAATGTTGATTAATTTAGTTAATAAAATTAAAATTGAGGTAAAATGATGTGAAAAATAAAGTTAAAAATAAAAAAATTACAAACTAGACGCATCATGCACTTGGCCTCGAGCCGGCGCTACTGTGCTTGCCTAGACCCTCTGGGTGCCTAGGGTGCCAGAGGCAGTGTCAGGCATGCCTGCTATGCACCCGAGTGCCCTAGCAAGTGTTGATTCTAGTATCAGACGTGCTTGTTGCGTGCCTTAACTAGAGCAAATTTCAGAATCCCTATACCCAATGTTAACTTGGGCTCGGGTCTATTATAAAATCAATCGACGGTCAGTTCCACTGTATTTTCAAGTGGTGGAACAGTTTGTAGAGAAAGAAAATAGCGAGAGAAGGGCCAATGGAGAGAGGAGAAGAGAGAGGAAAGAGAGAAAGCTTCTAGGTAGTTCGATTCAGAAGATTCAAAATAAGAATTTCAAAATATCAGGTGGAGGCAAGTGTGCCCTAGAATGTGCATGTTCACTGTTATATGTTATGCATTATTGAGTATTTGGCTCACTTCTTTACTATTTTTACTAACCTTCATATGAGTCGCACAAATTGATACCAAATAAACTAGAATGAAGATGAGAGTTTCTTATACTTAGGAAGATGGATACCAAATCCAAGTGATCACTACATTTGGATTTGAAAATTGAATTTTTTGGCCAGCTCCTGATAGGGAGATATTTATTATTTAAATTTTTTTTGTCAGTTTGAAAAGTTTGGAGTAGTGACCCTTTCCATTTGGATAATTTAATTTGACCTTAAAATATATTTAAATATCCTAATATATCTGACAAGTTTGAGAATTGCATCCAAAGTCATGGGTGGTAAATAATAGTGAGCAACCTTATCCATAAATACAAAGTACATTGATGACCATACATGCTGGCCTAAATTACATTTGATTTTAACTAAGGTTATCGGAATTATGTGTAACTCTTCCTCAAACTAGTTTTAAAATAATCGAAACTCAAATTTAATACATGATTTGTATCTGTACATTTATTCGTATTGGACTTTGATTTGGATTTGAATTTTAGACTTGGATTTAAAATTCATCAATTTTGCCCTCAGTTGGTCCTTGATATGTCTCGTACAACGATTTTAATTATATATTTTGATTCGGACTTTGAAATATCTGCTGCGAAACTGTTTCGCCTTCTGCACACGCTATTAGATCATCCAACTATCAGATTCTATCACATATCACAAGTTGATTCGGCCTCGGATTTAAACTCGGATTTGGACATGGACTCGGATTGGATATTGACTTTAGAATTGGTCTAAATCACCTCTATTTTATATATATATATATTAATATTTATATATATGTTCCAATGAGGACTATTTTTAAAATTTTGATATTTGTTTTGGACTTGGATATTTACTTTTAGTACGAGACTATCATTAAATTTTAGACTTTGGATCTTGGATTTCTATTGGATTTATTTTATCGACGATTTAAATTTATCTTGTCATTTGAACAGATTTTTATCCATTTGATATTTTCTCTAATTTATTAGATTCTTTTTATTTAAATATGATACTTACTGAGTATTAGGCTCACTTTTTATGTTTTATCCCTTCAGAGTAGAAGATTCGGATACATTGTAGAAGTAAAGATGTGATTGGTCAGATATGTATCCGATTTTATGAGTTTTAATTTTATTATAGTTTAAATTGATATTTGATGTATCTAGATTTTAGAATTTGTCGGATATGGGCTTATTGTTATACTTCAGAAAGTTAGAATATTGTGTTATGTTTGATTATAATCTTTGGGTTGGTTTATTACCTTTCTTACGATAATGGTAGAGCAGGTCATATATATTTGATTTGAACGATTGTCTGATGAGGTATTATGTGATTTTTGATTTATTGGGTACTGTGTATTTTAGTTTGTTACACCCGAATTTCAAGACTTAGTATTATTTGTTTAAAATTATTTACGATTTTAAATTTTAAAAATTATAATTAATTATTTAAATTGACCTACTTCGTTCGAATTTATGACAGAAATAGTATCAGAAATAAATCATAAGAAGAAGTATTTTGGGTTATTTTTTATAAATAATTGGCTAAATTTTTAGATTTGATAAGTACTTCATTTGGCTGATAATAGAAAATTTAAGTTGTAGAGATTTAGGTTTAGATTGGAAGGATGATCATCAAATTATGACGAGTCGTGCAATCAACATAATGTATGACTTGATGTAGCAGTCGAATTAGAATTTTATTGGGTTTCTGTATATATGTGAATGTTTTGTTTGGATTTGTAATTTTTAAAGAGAATTAGCGACCTTGGGTGGTGTCGGCATAAAATCTCACGGGGTAGATAGAAATTTTATTCGGCAGAGAAGTAGGTGGTAAAGTTGGTCAGTTTAAAAACTTACGAGGTAGAAGGAGATTTTTGGCCAATAAGAAGGTAAGCGGTGAAAGTGGAGATGAATGAAAGTTCTTCAAGATTGGAAGCCACATTCAAAGATGAAGAAGCTCAAATCAAGTCAATTCATTTTTCTTCGCAAGAGAAGCTATGGAGTTTTGATGGACAACCTCTGCCAGAGAAAAGAACAAGGACTACAAGTTTGATTTTGTTTGCAACAAAGATGCTGATCGTGTAGAAGTTTGAAATTACGGTTGGAGTTAGAATAAGACTCAAGGATTGTTCATTACCACTCGTTGATGTAATCGGGTGGATAGTCATCCATGCAAACCTTTCAACGATGAAGAATCGTTGAAAGTAGTTGGTGTCATTTTAACTCTTGACTTAAGGCGAGGAGTTGGACCAAATTTTGTTAATCGAGTAGGAGCAGTTTTGGGAGAAGCATTTCTAGAAGAAATAAAGTATTGGAGTCATAATTTGAAGGATGGATTTGTTTATCTTCCAAAGGACAAGCTAAAGGAAGTCAGATAAAGTAAAGTCTTATTCCTCAAAGTTCAAGTTTACAAGACCTGCTTGCAAGTTTAGTAGGAAGAAGTACGCGATGCGAATTTACTTCGTCAGAATAGAGTCTGCTTCAAATTGTGGCCATATATGCCATTTGTCAAGGGATCATTTAAATTCTAGGTGTCCGGATTCCAAACATTCAAATAGGAGCCAGACGGTTCTAACAGAGCATTATGCATACACAGTCTATGATGTTAGAGCCGGATCATTTGTTGTGGAAGACTATTTCGATATGATCGTTCCATTCTGTGTTTCGGGATATGAGTTCTCAGAGTTTCAAGAAAAAATTAGTAAGAAGGCTTTAAGGAATGATTTGTTAGTGTTGTAAGCGAGTCATCCGCTGAGAGATGGGTGTCGAGTTCATCTAGCATATATGTCACATCTGGGAGTTATTCTATAATCATTGAAGATATTTTGATCATCTACGAGTTTAAAGATATTTTTCAGATGATTCAATTGGATCGCTCCTAAATTAAGAGATCAAATTTATTTTTGATATTGTGCTTGGATTGGTGCCTATTTCAAACGCTTTGTATGGGGTAGCCTTACCTGAGCTGAAGAAATTGAAATAACAACTACAGAATTTTTTTATGAGGGTTTTTTTTGCCAAGTGTCTTAGTGTGGAGTACTTTAATATTTTCTAGTGAATAAAGTTGGATCGATGGGTTTATGTTTGGATTATTTGAGAATTGGATATGTATCAGCTCTCAAGGATCAAGGATTCGTTGGATTTATTTAAAGAAATTTAGATTTCTCTAATATCAAGTTGTGCTCAAGGTATCCTTAATTGAGGATTCAGTGGGAGGTTGTGCATAGGACAGCTTTTAGGTTAAGGTGTGGCCATTATAAATTCTGATGGTACTTTTTTGTTATCCAATATTTTAGAGTCTTTAATGAATAATATCGATTAAAATTTTTGACCTGGTTTAGGTTAGTTATGATGGTTTTGTTAATGATGTTCTAATATATTTGATGAATATTAAGAAATATAAGATCCGATTGAAAAGTTTGTCACAGATTTCAAGAAGATGTTATTTTGGTTCATATGACTCTTAATATGACATTTGGATATCCGAAGAAGATGGAAGCAGTGCTGAATCTGAAAAGACTGGCTAAGGTATTAAGAGTGTAGAGTTTTTTGGATTTGGTTGGTTATGATGGGAGTTTTGCTGAATATTTCTCGAGAATTGCAATACCATTGGCGCCCTTGGAATAGAAGTGATCAGTATTTAATTGAGAACAGATTGTCATTGGCATCAATTTTGTCGATCTCTGATGGATTAGAAAGATTGGTAGCGCTCAGTGATACTTCTACAGAAGATTAAAATATCTTTGGATTCTGCATATTAGGTGTCCTATCCAAGAAAAGTTAAGGATCAGTATGAAAGTTTTACATGGAGGTGCGGTGGCGAGAACGCCAGAATGAAGATTGTGTAAGAGGGATTTGCCTCTCTTTGATATCAAGATTGGATTTCGAGTGAAACTCCTATTTATGGGAGAAGATTTTATGAAGATCAGTGGTAATGTTCTTTTTGGATGAGCCGTCTTGAAGTTGGAAGCTATCGAGGAAGCAATCTCAAACATTGTACACAAAGTGCTTTTTATTACACGTTCGAGACGAGGCATGTTTTTAAGAATTCTCTCATTTAAGTTTTGGCTGATTGGATGAAAGCTTGGAAGCTGATTGAATAGAAGCTCGGAAGCAAATGAGGTCATTTGCAATTATGATTAAGTTGGAGTTGTCCAAGTTTGATGGGAATGTCAAAGGTTCTGTACCTAGCAGAGTGTAGAGAGAGTTTGATGGCGGTTTGATCACGAGCCGTGGCAAGATGTATCTCGTGCCTAGAGGAAGATGCAAGAAGAAACTTTTGAGATTTTATTTTGGGTCTGCCTCAAATATGAAAGGATTTGATGGTCATTTGGATAAGTTTGGGCTAGCTTTGGTGGTTTAGCTTATAAAGACGGTTCATTGTTTGCCAAGATTTGAGGAAGATGATGAGCGGATGAAGATGGCCTTTCACTTGTCCATCAGGATATCATTCC
>JAOVVI020008551.1:0-14127 GCA_028571085.2 Nepenthes alata
GACGGTGGAGGCCGTCTGCCAAGAATAAAATTGTGCGCCTGTGTGGCAAAGTGGACAATATTCACAAGTGAGTGCCCAAGGACGTTACAAATGGTATCAGAGACGGGGCTCGGTTCGGTGCGCCAGCGCAGACGCTGGCTCCCAAGGGGGGTGGACATGATGTCCCACATCGGATGGAGAGGGGAACGAAGCGTGCCTTATAAGGGCATGGAGGCCTCTCCCTTATGGATGCATTTTGGGGGCGGTGGAGGCCGTCTGCCAGGAACAAAATCGTTCGCCTGTGTGACAAAGCGGACAATATTCGCAAGCGGGTGCCCAGGGACGTTACATTGCATATGTCTAGAAAGCGAGCCCTCAACTTATATACATTTTTTCGGATCATTAGGGTCCCAAGGGATCTGATCGGTTGTCTCGCCTTATTGGATTTATTGTAGAGTCACCTCATCTTGGTAATCAAAGTCCTCAACTAGTTGGTCTGGAGCCATTTGAGTGATTTGGGATAAATAACATGTTCGACTGATTACTTGATCACCCAAGACTTTTCTAATGCCGTATAGTGTTGTGAATTTCATTTTCAAGTGTGGGATAGGTGTTATTGCTCTAAAGGCTGACAGTCAGGGTCGGCCCAAAATAGCGTTGTAAACGGAGGATAGATCGACCACTAGGAAAGTGAGAGTGTGAGAGGCGATCCTTGGGTATGTTCTCAAGGTAACCTTAAATTGTATTGTTTCTTGGACGGACATTGGTTTACTGTTTAATCCGTAGAGAGGTCCACTTGTCGGTTTAAGTTGACTCTTTTTTAGCCTCAATTCAAAATATGCATCAAGGTACAGTAAATTACTTAAATTTTTATTATCGATAAAGACTCGTTTCAGTTGGTATTCTATATTACCATCGGAAACAAGTGTTGATACAACCAAGGGATTTGAATGAAAAAGTTGTACATGTGACATGTCATCTTTATCAAAACTAATTACATCATCCTTAGTTTCCAACCTTTGCTTCTTATTATCCGCAACAACTTTAGGTCGATCGAGAATGTAGCTTTTGAACGATTTGGTTGATATCATGCTGAAAACTTCGGTTGCCACTCTATTCTTCGAATGTTGTTGCTGCTGCTGATCCTGCCCTTCCTTTCCTACTCCACCGGGAGTCTGTCCCAGATTCTTCAAAAATTTAGTGAGATATCCCTTTCAAATGAGTTTCTTAATCTTGCTATGTAAAGTACTACACTCATCTGTGTTGTGACCTGAAAATCGATGATAATCACAGTATTTCGATTGATCTCCTCCCTCTGGGTATTTAGTCAGATTTGGCTACTTGAGAAGTTTTTCTCTTTGGATCTGTATGAGAATGTTAGTTTGAGAGTCATTCAAAGGAATTAGATTCAAATGTTTAAACTCTCTTTGAGTTCCCGACTCAATCCTGGACTGCTTTTTTGAGTCTCAAAAGTCAAAATGGTCTCCATTCCTTTTCCTTCTATTTGTGTTGGTCCCTGTTGTGAGTGATCCATACGACCTGGTTTCTTCGCTTTATTTGCTTCCTTTGCTACTATATATGCATAGATAATCCCTTCTACTTCACAAAAAGTTTTATGATCCTTATGAGCGAGATATTTAAAGAATCCGCCAAGCTTTCGTAGTGAATCTTCCTATGAAACTCTTTAGACTCTTCCTTGGCTCTTTCTTAATACGAGCCAATTGCTAATATTTCTTCTCAGTCCTCCGGCTAGAGATGAATTGGGTTAAGAAACTGTCGGCTAGTTCTTCAAATGACTGAATTGAATTTTGCGGCAAGCGGTGAAATCAAATCCAAGCATTTCCCTTGTACGTTAGGAGGAAACACTGACACATAGCCATTTCGTCTAGGCCCTGAAAACCCAAATGTGTACGAAAGTGGTCCAAATTGTCTATAGGATCTGCACTTCTGTCATAAACGTCCAAAATCAACACTATAAACTTATGTGGGAGTGGACATATTCGAATCTCCATTGTGAATGGAGATCTCCTCAAGTCGGCAGAATGTCTCTCTGCACTTCCTCCAACACGTGTTGCCAAATCTTTTCAACCTTCTCCTCCACATGAGCAGCGGCTGCTGATCTTTTTTCGTTGAGGTAATTTCTTAACTCCGAATGCTGTATTCGGGCAAGGTGACTGCTTCCTCCTGTCGGCTATATGTTACAGGATTGGCCTCCTTTATCACTTGTGGTCACCCTTGCCTGGTCCCCAAATTGCTCGATGTTTCTGGATGGGTGTCTCCTCCTCTGGTTTCTTCTTCTTGAAGTAGGAGTTCCGATGGTAGAAGTATGAACTCTTTGCCTTTGTTGACCACTATCTTGGATAAGGGTTGCTGGATATGATTAGTACTCCTCAAAGCATGGAAGTGTCAACATGAGCTTGAAGGCCAAACTCATGGGCTTTGACACGAGACCGGCCCACTTTACGTCATGACTAGAGTGGGCTTTTAGTTGGGCCTCATTTCTATTGGGGTATTTTATTTGGGTCAGCCCAACTTCGATCATAACCATCACATTGTAGCCTATTACGTCTCGGAAGTGGGGGGTCTTTTTTTTTCTCTATTTGGAGGGGTGTAAGATATTATTTTTTAAAAATATATATTTAATTAAAATTTAATGATTAAAAATTAAAAATGGTTATATCTTAAGATTTATTTTATAATATTCATATTTATTAAATATTGAAATTTTAATATTAATTTTTTTAAAAAATAACTATTTATAAAATATTTATAAAATATTTAAAATTTAATTGTTAATTTTCTTAAATTAACCATTCATATAAAAAAAATACAGTTTTATTTTTCATTTAGTAAGTAGAATCCTCCAGTCAGCGTGTTTAATAATCTGGAGGCCGACATTAGTGGCAAGAGAATTACGAGGTGGAATAGTTCCAGTCATACAGCCGTAGAACTGATTTTTTTTTTAAATAATAAAAAATAAAAAAATAAAGAGAGAGAGAAACAAGATAAAAGTGATTAATATCCGGGTGTCTGCTTCCTGTATGGATAACGGGGATAAAAATCTTATAAAACAAATGGCCGTTGCTACTGCAAAAATTTAGCAGCAGTTAGCACCGAGATGATGAAAACTCCCATTACAATACCCAAAACACTCGTCACGAAATGTATTCTTCTACATCAACCAAACTTCACAATCCGTAGTCATTGCTGTAACATTATTGGCCAATTCAAATTCCTCAGTTTTTGCAATAAACCGACTCTCTCTCTCGGAATCATTGGCTGCGAGCTTAAGGTGTCACAGGATAAGGTAATCAAGAAGCAAAACCCCATTTCCAAGAAGACTCTGATATCGGAGGGAGCGCCGGCCCTTTCTGAGGAAGCTGCTGGTGGTGGTGGCCCCGCTAATGGGGAGGATTCTCCACCGAAGGCCACCATCAGGGTGATGGGGTTGGTGAAGCGATTATCCAGAAAGGTTTTGTCTATTTTGTCTAACTTGCCTTTGGCAATTGGAGAGATGTTCACTGTTGCTGGTCTTATGGCTCTAGGTAGAGCTCCTTTTCCCATCTCTCTCCCACCCCACTCTATGTGGCTTTTGTTTTTTTTTTTCTTTGATCTTTTTCGGTGTAAATGGATATGAAATTTTCCTGGTCAGTGAAAGTGCTGATACAATATGAAAATTTAAATGGAGGGGGGGGGGGGTTGAGAAATGATCGTTTTTCTTGGTAAAGGAAAAAATAGAAAATGAACAATATGAAGTACTAGATTCTGACATTTTTCTGAACGAAAATGTGAATTGCATGACTCTAGTTCAGTAAGATGTAGGAGTGTAAGCATTCTGATATTTATATATTGCTATGCGTATGTTTATTGAAAAATCAGTATTTTGCAAGTTGAAATTGCTAGTTGTGGTGCCTGGCGTTGAGACAAAATTTTCCCAAAAACTTTCTTTTCCTTGTTGCTTTAAGCTTCCATTGTTTATATGACTGGTTACCAGAGTAATGGTTCATAATTACTGCAGTTTAATATTTTATAAGGTAAGGGGGTTGAACCCTCCAGAAGAAGCCTAGGACACTTTTTGTACTTTGGAAATTTGAGGAACAAGTCAAGCAGGAGGGAAATGTTTTTATGAAAAATTTCCCCACATTTTCTTACAAACTTTTATTGCCAACAAATTGCTCAAAATTGAGCATCAATCTTTGTTTTGTTTCTTAAATGTTTTACATAATAGAACGTATCAACAAAAATATTGTTAAGCTGAGTGACTAGATGCAGTTGTCTATGATTGCAAAAGTATTTAGGATATTTGTGTGGGCAATTTCAATCAGTGGTGTGAACGTCATTGCCTCCTGGAAGCTAAGTCAAGAGCCTAGAGCAAGAGAAGCATCACTTTATGTGCAGTGCAAGTTTTGTGAATCTGGCATCTTTTTGGACACATCCTTATGGATCCACACTCCACGGCCATTGAATCACATGTTTTGTCTGCATCAAAGCAAGTGAGACTAAATGGTTGTTCATGCCCAGTTGAAATAAATTTGTAGTCATTAACTGAAATGATGTTTTGCAAAAGAGCTGTTTTAAGTATTTTCTGAATCAATCCAATGGGCATTCCAAACTTGTGTTCTTTAAGATGAGCATTTTGTGGTCTGTGCGCTTCCTTGTTGCTGAACTTTCATGCACTCATTTTCCTGTATTTGTAATTCATCAACAATTAGTTTGGTGTATGTGTGGTTGCTGGTGCAGGAACTGCCATTGATCAAGGTGAGGCTCCTGAGTTTTATTTAAATAAGTTCCCCGAAGAAAATCCTTTCTTGGGATTTTTCACTTGGAGATGGGTTCTCATCCTTGGTTTTGATCATATGTTCTCATCTCCTATTTTCCTTGGGACAATTGGTCTCTTGGCTGCATCTCTTATGGCCTGTACTTACACGACTCAGATCCCCCTGGTTAAGGTGGCACGAAGGTCCAAGTTGTTTTTTAAGAAATTGAACACAAATTCCTTCTATGCAAATGAGTTAAACAACTTCTATTAATGTCATGATTTCTATATGCAGATGGAGTTTCATACAAAAAGCAGAGACTATTCGAAAGCAGGAATTTTCAGACATGCTGCACAGAGCATCAATTAAAGATTTGGGTATTATTCTGATGGGAGCTGGATATGAGGTGCAATGCTAGAACTACTATCTTTTTAGCTAGGACTAATTTCATGGGCATATTTTTCTTCTTTTCCAATCTGAAGTTTTTGTGATACAGAAGGGTCATAACTGGAAATCTAGATCTTTAAGAATTAGTTAAATTATCATCATTATTTAATTATAATTTTGAGCATTAGATTTTATGGTATTTTATGCAATATTTTGTTAGGACATTTAAATATGACATTAGAATATCTAAATATGGTTTATTGTTAATATGGGTTTAGGAAAGCTGTGTCCTATCGTGATTTATGTTTCCTTTAATTAATTTCTTGCTCTCGAGGCATTGCTGCATATTGTGGGTCCCCATGTACTTTGATTTATCTTTCAAAAGAGGATTGTTTTGTTTGAGTTTATTCCAAGTTGTTAGGACTTGGTCTACATCAGTTTGGAAGTCCAGTTAAAATTGCAAAGGTTCTCAAAAGGCCTTAGACTCTACCTTACCTGAATTGAAAGGATCTTAACAAAATGCAAATGACAAAAATGGACAAACGCTCTTAGACATTTAGCTTATTTGGTCCAATGTGAATCCTCAACCACAATAATTCTATTAAAAAAGGACTTAAGTACTGGACTTATTTTGACCAATAGAATCAATTATTTTAAAGTGGACTTCACACTCGACTTCTGTGGAACTAATAGATGCTTCTGCTCAAGAGAGTAATGAATGGATATTTTGTTCCTTCTAGAAACTATAAGCCTAAGCTATTTGAGTAAATGTAAAGTGCAAGCTCAGGGGATGCTGTGTGTGTATCTGTAAACTTCCATTTCTATATAGCTTACTGTTGGCACTGCCTAAATTAAATTACTTAATATTCAATTAAAAATGATTTTGGCCTGAAAATAAAGTTATTTATTACCTTTCCCTAACTAATGCCAAACGTGGGTAGTCCTTGAGAAGTGATTGTCTTCAGTGAGCCCTTTCTTTTTCAATTGACCCTTTCTAGCATGTAGTTGTGGTTCAACTTCCTTAATGATTATTTTTTGTGGCTAACCAATGGATTTTCATTTTTAAACTACCAAACTCTTGCAGATGCTAATGCTTGACAACTATTCGGTGGCTGACTCTAAATGTGGTTAATCCATTCTTCAAATATCTGATAATAGGTCATGTCTCAACGTCTACATCTGTCTTCCATGTGGCTTGATGTATCGCATTAACTCAATTTATTAGCCATATCAATCTAGCCCATGTAAGAAAATGGTAGCGCCATGCATGAAACTCAGAAATCATGGGAAATGTGTGAGCATCAAATCAAGCCCGTGTTTAAAATAAAATTAAATGTAAACATTAATGATTAATTTACTGGATGTAAATTGCCCAAAACTGTAACCTCTTAAGACAATCTTGTAGCTGCTGTTGGTATAGCGTCACTTTTGTATGTGTAATGTCTATGATCTTTCCAAAATACTGCAATAGCGTACTTCTGCTTTGATGTCTTCTATTATTATATATAGCCTGTTATAGTTTGCTACTTACTAGTCAGAGTTAATTGAACATCCTCAAAAGTAGTTTTGTATATTTGATTGCTGCTTATTATTATACATATGGCCTGTCATAGTTTGCCACTTATTCATCAGAGTTTATTAAATATCCTCACAAGTAGTTTTGTATATTTGCTTGCTGCAGGTATTCTTGAAAGGACCATGTTTGTATGCCTTTAAGGGGCTGGCTGGTCGGTTTGCCCCAATTGGAGTGCACCTGGCAATGCTGCTTATAATGACTGGTGCAACTATAAGTGCTACTGGGAGCTTCAGAGGTTCAGTGACAGTTCCCCAAGGACTAAATTTTGTTGTGGGAGATGTGTTGAGCCCAAGTGGATTTCTCTCTACTCCGACAGAAACTTTCAACACAGAGGTTCATGTTAATAGATTCTACATGGACTACTATGACAGTGGAGAGGTTGGTGAATTTGCATTTATCCATGATGACCACTTTATATTATATAATGAATCTCAGAGCTTGTTTGGCCCAATTAGAACTTTTGTGTAGTTGTTGCTTGAGCAAGTAATGAAAGGAAACTCCTCATGTAGAAAATGTATTCCATGTCCAGTTTCAGCTTCTTAAATAGGCTTATCTAAGCTCCTAATGGATCCTGAGTCGCAGACATTTTTAAGATTCACTTTCACTCAGGAGACCCCAAAAGTTGTTTGCACAGAATCTCCTGTTGTGGGGCCAACTTCTGCTTCTAGTGCAAATAAAATGTCTCACAAATCAGGCTACACAGGTAGTTAGCATATGAGAACCATCCTCAGAGCCTAAGCTTTTTAAATTTTAGTGGTGCCTTTAAATCTTTGTATTCACAATATGTGCTGTAAGAGTAATGACCGAGACAGTCAGATTACTAGAGACGCTATGACTCATCTATGAATGTTCTACATGTAGGTATCACAATTTCACACTGATCTCTCTCTATTTGACCTTGATGGGAAAGAGGTGATGAGAAAAACAATTAGTGTGAATAACCCTTTGAGGTATGGTGGGATTACCATCTACCAGACAGACTGGAGCTTTTCAGCTCTACAAATTCTCAAGGATGATGATGGTCCTTTCAATTTGGCGATGGCTCCCTTGAAGCTTAATGGAGACAAGAAGCTTTTTGGAACCTTTCTACCAGTTGGGAATGCTGATTCTTCAAAGGTCAAGGGGATGTATGTACTTTGCACTAGAAAATGCTCCTAAAAACTATCCTTTCTCCCAAATGAACAGATGATTTAGCTCTGAGAGATGTTCTTGCAATTGGAGATTTTAGTTCAAAATTTATATCTGGGAGACTATTGCTTGCATTTTTTTACCTTTTCATCTTTTTGAGCCAAACTCAAAAAGTAGCGAAACATTTGTAGTTCGTTTGTATGTTAGTTCTGAGGTACACATTTTTCCCGTAAAAGTCCGCTGTCAGTTGAAAATTATATAGTGGCATTTCTGGCCTTGGTTTGGTTCCATCTTACTGAATCTTTATTGTAGCTTTAAAATATTGGTAATGGTAAAGTTTCTTCTACTGGAACTAAATTCTGGTCGATGCTGCTCAAATGATAATACAGGTGTTACACTCGTACACCAGTACACTGACAATGTGTACTTTGAATTTTCTGAGTTTTTGCCTTATTATCTTGGGATATATTCACATACCCTTGGATATATATATTCTTTGATTACATCATACCCATGAATATTTTGGCTTCAGTATAATAAAGAATAGAAGTAGTATGATTTACAAATGAAAATAACCATCCATCAGTCTTGTTTTCCTTTGCCTCTATGTTAGGAGTTCCTTATTCATTATGTTCTTCCAAATGTTGAATTCAGATCTATGCTTGCTCGTGATCTACAATCAGTTGTCCTGTATGACCAAGAAGGAAAATTCGTGGGTGTTCGACGGCCCAACTCTAAGCTTCCAATTGAAATTGATGGCACAAAAATTGTCATTCTTGATGCAATAGGAAGTACTGGCCTTGACTTGAAGGTATGCACTCAAAATTTGAAAAGACCAAATACAAAATACAGTTTCTTGGTATTTTTTCCACTGATCTTATGCTTCTGAAACCATATATTTCAAACCCAGACTGACCCAGGAGTTCCTGTTGTGTATGCCGGATTCGGCGCCCTAATGCTCACAACATGCATCAGTTATTTGTCTCATTCACAGGTGAATTTTCTTGTTTCCCCGTAGCATCTGGAAGATTTGTTAATACATTTGAAATTTGGAGGGTTGAAACCTAATGCTCTGTTTGGTTGAGGCAACGAGGAAAGAATAGATAGGAAAGAGGGAAATATGATGAGAGAGATGGTCTATCTCCAGACAGGCGCATTAGACACTTTTCCCTTTCGCCTATCTTCTCCACAAAGCAAACAGAGCCAAAGGGTTGACAATCCAGCCTTCCATGAAGATAATATTGTGCGACAGTTCCTGCTTGGATGATTTGTGGATATTTGAGAAGTTGGGAAACGAATTGAAAATGAAATGGTGTGCAACGGGAGTAGTTGTGTTAGAATGACAGGCCTCGACTGATGATCGAAAATTGATGTGTGTTATCTTTGTTATTTTCACTAGTTATTGTTTTTCCGGGTAAGCTATTTTCAATAATTTGTGCTGCTAAAATGGGTGCTTTCATTTGTTTCTTGTCCAACCACCCTTAATTAAAGATATGGGCTTTGCAAGACGGAACCTCTGTGATCGTTGGGGGAAGGACCAACCGTGCAAAGGATGTATTCCCAGATGAAATGAATCTCTTGCTTGATTGGGTTCCAGAGCTAGTGGAAACGTCACATCTGAAGCAATCTGATGACAAGAGTGGCTAGGTTGTAATTCATGTATCAAGGATCTGGGGTGTTCGACTTTCACTATGGTGGTAATTTTGAAAAGTAATTTTCTTCAGCAATTATATACAACGGGTTACACCCCTGGGTGCTTACAGCCTTGAAGTTGATCGGAGCATAAAGTTCCCATGTGTTTATGAAAGATGCAATCTTGCCCTTGCCCACGCATAGTCACAGTTAATTTTTCATTTTGGCTCATTAGTTATTTCTGTGTATGAGAAGATTGCCTGTTCTTTTCTTCTTTGGTTAGTTGGAGATTCACCAATTATTTGTATAATCTTATATGAATTGGTCTAATTTGTACTCGAGGAAAGAATGGAGCAACTCTCAATAAAACAAGAAATTTTCAGGTAATGACTGCACCTTGTGTGCCTTTGGAAGCTGAATTATCATGATCATACGCTTGTTCTCCTTAAAAGTAGGGGTGTTACTATGTCGTACGAATGTCGCATCTCCTGTGACGTTTGGAGTGCTGTTGGATCTAAAATCCAATGATCCGTGTTATTTATTATTTTAAAAAATAAATAAAAAGTATTTTTTTATTTTTATTTTTTATTATAGAAAAAATACGAGGCGTTGGATTTGAGATCCAACAGCGTCACAGAGGTTGTGACGTTCATTTGGCATCATAGCCCATCCCGTTTAGTTCTCCTTTTGTGTCTCAACTTCTTCGATACTCGTTTACTGTTTTTCCTTAGATGATGTTTTTAGGTTATGTTGCATTTCGGATCACGGGGTCACGCGCAACACAAGTGTTTGGGGGTGTAGAGTTGTAGAGAGGAAAAGAAAAATACCGGGTTTTACGTGGAAAGCTTCCTCTTAAATGAGGAAGAAAAATCACGAGACTCTGGGCCTATGAAAATGCTTCACTATGATTCGAAGTCTTACAAAGTATAAGTTTTAGAATTTCATCATTGTCTCTTGTTTGTATTTCTCTCCTTTGAGGGCTTTCTCGTTTGGAAGCTCCTGAATACTTTCTTTTTCTCCTTCGTTCTTCCGGGAAAGAGGAGGGAAGAAAAAGGGATCCTGAAGCAAGAGCCTCTGCTGGGCATTTATAGGGGGAATTGTGCCGTTGAGGAGGAGCCACGTGGCAGCCGGCGGGTGGCCGAGAGGCCGGCCACTGTCCCATTGGTCGCATTCAATGCTGCTGGTGCATGCAGGGTAGGGCCTGAGCATGTCAGGGTAAGGCCTGAGCATGTCAGGCGTGTAGAGTCTAGGCGTCAGTTTTGATTTGATTAGGTGTGCTCTGTGGAGACGGTGCCTGGCAGTGGTCGCAGGCTCATTGGGAATTGGCGAAATTGCTTAGTTGGCGCTCTCGGCCGTGTATGAGATAATCATCGTCCTTGCGCGGCGTGTCCTGTTTCCTTGTGAGTTCGCGGACTCGCTAGAAAAGGCATCTCTCGGATACCAACTGTCTGTTGGAGGATCTCTAACCCTTCGTGGAGGGTCCTCGGGTCTCTTCTTCTGGTCCTCGTACCTGGACGCCGTCTACTACCCGCGATGTCCTCGAGTTTCTTCTTGTTAAAGGGACCTCTTGGACCTTTGTCGTAGCTTTGGCTTTTGGGACGCTAGCCTGTGTTTTGGGCCTCTTGGGCCGTCCAGCCCTTTTGGTTCGTGGACACATTTCTAGGCTTTTTTACTTGGGCATTTCTTTTGGGCCGTGCTTTATGGGCCCTTATGTTGGGACCCATCATAGCCCCCCATGCCAAAGGGTTCGAGGTCCTCGACCATTTGGCATGAAGTCATTGCCCCTCCTGGGAGGTTGATTTCTTCTTGCTCTGGTTTGTCCGCGCACGCGTTGTAACTTGAAAGGAACGTTCCTGGGCAGGCAAGAGTATGACTGTCCGCATTCTGGTTTAGGCCTTTTGCAGCGGTAGTCCGAGTACATGCATGTCCTCGGAGTGGACGTGGCGCTAGGCTTGGTGGAGGATTGTCCCAGGACTTCTTCTGAGTCTGAGACCTTTCCAACGCCGCCGCTTGGGCTTCTGTGGGGTATTAAATACTGAAGTGACACGCTGATAGGCGTCTTGGGAAGGCAAGGCCATCATTTTCCTGAGACGAACAGCTGAGAGACGCGTGGCGAGGGTAATGAGTGCGACTCTTTTGAATTTCAAGAATATTTAAGGGTCGTCTCGTCTTTGACTCCCCATTTCTGCGTCTACTTTGCGTTTTTCTCTAAGTGCTGAAACCTCCATTCTTCCTTTGCCGAAGCCGTCTTTGTCCTTTTGGCTTTGCTTTTCGACATTCATGGCGCCGGGGTGGGGGACATCGCCTCTACGATGACGCTCGATAGGCTCAAGGAGATTCGAGTACGATACCGAATCTCCGAGTCCGTGGCCATGATGATCCCGAAGTCGCACGATAGGGCGCGGTGCCCTCAGGATGGCTTCATCACCGTCTACGAAGTTTACCTCAAAGGTGGGCTACGGTTTCCTATGCCAGAGGAGCTTTACGACATCATGAGGGCACTCGGAGTCCCCTTTGCTAGGCTCCAACCAAATGCGGTAAGGTATTTGGTATCTTTGTGCGTTTTCTTCCGGTGCCAGAAGAAGCTCTTGAATGTCCTTACAGTCAAGGTTATGTTTCGCTTTACACATAACCTTGACTGGATCACAATGACCCCCCGCCCGGACTTTTTCTTGATGTGCGGGGGGAACCCGGACTCCACGAAGCGGTGGAAGGATAAGTTCTTCTTCCTCGACGTTTATGAGCATTGGGCCGTCCCCATTGGTTGGAAAAAAGTGGCCAGCCAGTATAGCTCTGATCCTTCGAAGGAGGACAGAGAGAGCGTGAAGGTGTTCACGGACTTGGTGCTAGCCAATCTCGGGGGCTTTCACCTAAACAAACACAATATCTGGTTGTTGCCTGAGAAATTTGAGGAAGCAAAATGGGGGCCATGGGCCGAGGCCTCCACCGTAAGTCCACCTGAGAAGTCCAAGAAGAAAAGACTGAGGAAGAAGGTGGAGGCTCTGAGGATTGAGGGTCCTGTTGACTGCTCGGAGACGAGCCTTCCGGCCGAGAGCTCGAAATGTCCAGCTGCCGTTGTTGAGTTCCCTTCTTCCAATGATGATGACGATGACTTTGACATCGATAATTTTGATGATGATGCTGTGATTGCTCCTTTCTTCAAGAGGTCGAGGACTGGTACTTTACCGGAGTCCTCGGGAGCTTAAGGTCCCGCCCCCTCTCGCTGGTTGATCCTTTGGGGGGGGTCTTTGGGGACGATCGTAGAGATAGTGGAGCTCTCGGACGTCCCGTCTCCCAATGACGATCCCGCTCCTGGAGTTCCCCTTGATCTGCCTGGTGATCACCCTTCCGAGGACATAGGAGGCGGGACCTCCGCCGCGGACGCTGAGGGGGAAATGATTGCTGAGATGGTCCGTGAGCTGACAGAGACCGAGGAGATTGGCGCTGTTGGCCTGATGTCTTCTGATCCTTGTGATCCTCCCGCTGAAGTCCAAACTGAAAGCCCTTCAGGGCGAGAGGTGGCCATTTCTGGAGAGCCTGATGCCGAGGGCGCTGATGCCGGGGCAGTCTCCTCTGTGCCTTTTATAGCAGCGGAGCTCGTTCCTGATGAAGCATCTGCGGTGCCTGAAAGTGGACCGCATGAGTTTGAGGTCCCTGGAGAACGCGGCCCCGTGCATGATCCTCTCGTCTCTAAGGTAATCCACCGTTACTCCTTTTGTATTATTTCCGGTTGCCGGAGTCCTGATGGGCTTTTCTGTTTGCAGCTCCAAGGTCTGATTGGAGGCCTTAGTGAGCTGATGGAAGTGGTCTCCCAGTCCCGCTCGGAGATGGAGTCGTTGAGGGCCAATCGGGAAGCTTCGCAGCGTGCTAAAGCGAAGCTGGCTGAATCAGAGAGGAAGGTCGCCTCTTTGGAGGACACCGTCAAGCTCCAGCGGCTTCAGCAGGAGCTTCTCCGGGAGAGGGTTATTCGACAGGACGAGAGGTTGAGGACGTCCGTGCAGACTGTGGAGATTGCTTCATTCTTGGACAGCAAGTACTGGGAGGGCATCCACATGTGCCGCCGAGTGCTGCGACTGATTCATCCGCGGTTTCCTGCAGCTGTCCTCGATCCCAGGAACGCCTGTGACTTAAGCGTAGGAGACTTATACGGCGTTGCTGGGAGGCCTTTCCCTGGGTCCTCTCGGGCAGGACCTGAAGGTGAACCTCTTACGCCCGAGGAGCCAGATCCGGTGAACCAGGCGGGGCCTTCTGGAGCTCAAGAGGCTCGAAGACAAGGGAGCCAAGAGGGGCTCCCATGACAATTGTCCCTTTTCCTTCTTTTTCTTTTTTTGTGACGCGATATACAGCGCCTTGTTTTTAGCTTTAAGCGTGTGATCCTTTTGGGATTTTCTTAGCCTTTTAACCTCTCGGGTTTCTTAGTGTTGGACCGAGTTCTTAGAATACGACTTCTGGGGTCGCTCGGATAGAATCGAGTTTGTAATTATACAACCTCTGGGGCCGCTCGGTCAGAGCCGAGTTTTCAGTTTTGACTTTAGAAGTTGCCTTGGTGATGACGAAGGAATACGAGAGTGCATCTTGATGGATATATAGAGAAGAAATCTTTTCATTCATGTAGGCATGTTACATCGAGGAGCCTCCAGGGCCGTTTTGATCCGTCTCATTATTTTA
>JAOVVI020008552.1:0-14127 GCA_028571085.2 Nepenthes alata
ACTCACAAACAATCTCTAAATCTCAACACTTCATCAGCTTGGGCATTGAAATCAATCCAAGAGTCTTTACTTAAATACCTAACGATTTCCATAAGAAAAGAATCATTTACCATCTTCTCCTTAATCTCTTTTTTTTGTAAGTAAATAAATTGAATTAAATAAATAAAAGTTTACAAAAATACCATATTCTGACCCCAGTCTTAACGAACTTGGAGTAAGAACATAAAAATAGGGAACAAATCCCGAGGACCATAATACAAATCATGAAGTCAGAATAGAAAACAAAGAAACACAGTAAGAAATCTAACTAACGAGGTAGCCTAAAGCAAAAGCCACCAAGTGAGGTGAACCCGACACTAAGTTCCCTTAGAGGACACCTTTTGCTGGACAATCTGGATTACACACCCCAAATTCTACAGCGTCGCAGCCAGATGCCACCAGCTTTGCCACCCCTAACTAGCGTTTCAGGCATCTTTTCAGCAGATGAAGATCTCCACGTCAGCTAGGCCATGTCAGGAAGGCCAAACCAGGCCAAAACTCCACGCCGGTCAATGCGAACCGACAGCAATCCAAATCGGCATTTGTACGCTTCCCATGTGAAAAACCTATCCGCTTCCAAACAACAGCTAACAATTTACAGTCCACGTCAGTAGGCCAGACCGGCCTCTACTCCACACCGGCCAGAAACCTATCAAAAACAAGTTGGTAGCTATCCAGATCGGCATTTGATCCCATCCCAAGCGAAAAATCCATCCGGCCTTCAGCTGTAAACCGGCAAGTAAAAGTTTACAGGTTACGTCCGCTAGTCCACGTCAGCAAGGCAAGTCTGGCCTCAACTCCACACCGGGCAAAAACAGCAACTAAGCATTCTGGCATTTACACTAGAAGAACCCGGAATGCCCAAGCCAGCTGATTTCAGGCAGAGGTGCATCTGCACAGCAACTCAAAATAGAAGCTTGATCAACCATTTCAGACACAGCAAACAGAAGCTTTTGATCAACCAAAAGCAAATAGAATATATATATATATGCGGCCTTCAACTATAAACTAGCAAGAAGAGGATTACGGGCCACGTCCGCAAGTCCGCGTCAGCACGGCCAAACCGGCCGCGACTCCAAACCGGGCAAAAACAGCAACTATGCAATCTGGCATTTACACCTGAAGAACCCAGAATACCCACAAACCAGCAGATTTCAGGCAGAGGTGAATCTGCATAGCAACTCAAAACAGAAGCTTTGATCAACCAATTCAATCACAGCAAATAGAACTTTTTGATCAACCAAAAGCAAGACAGAAATTTTTTTTTTCCGCCTCCAGTTGTAAACCGGCAAGTAGAGGTTTACAGGTCACGATCGCAAGACCAAGTTAGCAAGGCCAAACAGGGCTCAACTCCAAACCGGACAAAAACAGCAGCTAAGCAATCTAGCATTTACACTAGAAGAACCCAGAATACCCACAAATCAGCTGATTCCACTAATCCATGTCAGATGGTTGGGGGTCCCGAAGCCTCCACGAAAGCCCTCCAGGCAAAAAAAAAAAGCAAGGCGTACGAGAGGATGAAACTGATACAACCTCGACAACCGCACCAGAGGAAAAAGGATGAGCAACAAAAGAATCCAGCAGCATTCGACATGCAAAGGAAGTGAAACCCTGCGTCAGCCAGGCAAAGAGGAGGCCGCCATTTCGTACTGCCCAACCTGCGTGGAGTTTGTAAGCCATCGAGATGGGAAGAAGTAGCAGCAAGAGACCGCACAGCATCCGAAGAAGTAGGTCGGTGAACCCAAGACCAACCACGCCGAGGGTTAGGATCCGGGGATATTTTTTTGGTAAGTAATTAAATTAAAATTAAAAAAAAATAAAATTATAATACGATATTTTAACTTCAAGTGTTTTGCCGACTTAGAGGTAGAACAATGAGTTAGAACATATCCCGAGCACCACCATGAGTCAAGTCATGAAACCGAGCGAGCAAAACTCACAAAACTAAAACAACATCCATATGAGCATCATCAAAACCGGCTAGATACAACCTGGCCAAAATACTTTTTTTTCTGGAAGTTGCAATCTAGATGAGCATCAGCAATCCAGCAGTTGCAACCGGCAGCAGGGAAGTTTCATTAGCAACTGCCCATTAATAACTCTTCATGGCAAGAAACCATTTTTGGACTTCAATGCCAAGGGCATTGAACCACCCAGCACCATTAGGCAATATCAGCTGCTCATGATGCAGAAGACGGTACTTATATGGAAGGTGTAATAGGAGATGATATCTGTGGAAACAGCAGGAATGGCAACGCCAGCAAAAATTTAGCACACAACTGTTTCAAATCTGATCCAGCAACATACCACCTACATCCCCAGCCACATCTCACTCTGCACACATCCAGCCGCTAGCCTTGGCATCCAGGTAGCAGCACTTCCAGCAGCAAAACCACCAGCAGGGCATGGCCAATATCCATCCCCGACAAATTCAGCAATATAAACATTATAGAATCAAGAGCCGAGATAGAATCCAATCCTTGCTCCACCAACTGGCTACAGATAGAAGGATCTCCCCTGCAACAGAAGCATCTATTGCAACCAAATAGGTCCAGGGCCAGCACTTCAGCATCTCAGCCAAATAGTCCTAAGCCAGTGCACAGGCAGCCCCCAACCCATCCAATAGGAAGGCACACACTGGCTGAGGCTCATCAAATCCAACAGCACTGGACCACTAACTGCGTCAGATACATAACAGTGGAGGCAGCTTCAAAAAATTTCTGCGAACTACACATTCATAGCAATCAAACCCAGCAATCTAAAACAGGTCTTAGCAATAGAAGCCAAGACAACCTCAATAGCCCCGCAATTCAGCATTCAGTAACGCTGAGGATATCACCTCACAACAGCAACCCACAGCAGTTACAAACCAAACAATGCTCCACATAAAAAAGAAAAAAGCAGTTACCAACCAAACAAAGCTCCATAAAATGGCAACAATCAGCAGGCTCTCCACCGCATCAGAGGATCACAGGCAACCAAACTGGTCCTCGGTCAGCTCTTCAGACCACAGCCAGAAAGTCCCCAATCCAGGACTGCAGGGGTAACCCCCAACCCGTCCAGTAGGAGGGAATACATTGGCTGAGGATCATCAAAGCCAGCAGCACAGGACAGTTTACCGTGCCAGATCCAAAGAACAGAGCGAGAGCCACCAAAAGGCCAGAAGAGGCAGCTTGAGAAATATGGATCGAACCCCAAATTCAACGCAATCTGCCATATGAATGAAGCAGCAAATGCCCGCAATATGAGAGGCAAAAAAGGCACTACCAGCTGCCATCAAACTGCAACCCAGTGAGAACCCAACAATCTACAACAACCCACAGCAGTTGCAAACCAAACAAAGCTGCACAAATGGAGCAAACAAAAGGACCTCCACCGCATCAGAAGGATCACTTGCATCCAAGCAGGTCCACGGCTAGCTCTTCAGTACCTCGGCCTAATAGTTTCAAGCTAGAGCTGCATGACATCCCCCAATCAGCCCAAGAGGAGGGAACACACAGGCAGAGAAACTTCAGAGCCAGCAGCACAGACATTCGACTGCACCAGATCCATCGAGCAGCACGAAAGCCGACAATTGCTTCAGACATCAGATCCCAAGATAAAATTCAGGAGGGCAAAACTGTCTAAAGCCAACCAGCAACCAAAGCCAAAGTTTTCATAAGGAACCTTGGAATAGGGACTCTCAGCTACAGCAGATAGAGCATGGAAGCCCAAACAACATCGAAGTCGAAAGACCCAAAAGAATCCCATAGCGTAGCCAGAGCCTTCATCCCAATCTGAATGGGAGAATTGATTCAAGCACACAACCCTAGGCTCAAACCGAGGAGAAGAGGAATCAATCTAGTGAGAGCTACGAGGCCTTAGAGGAAGAACACTGCTGAAACCTCAGAGGACGCAGAGCCACAACTCCAACAGCTCTAACAGATGAAGAAATAGGCCAACGGGCAAGATCTTTCATCCCAATCTGAAAGCGGGAGTAGCGAACTGAGCTCGCAGCCAAAGTCGAAGGCTCAGAGGACGCCGAGGATGACGCAGCCAGAACTGAGAACTGGAAAGGTAGCGAGGTGGAGACGGAGACCGGGAGGGAACCGGGCGGAGCAACCAAGAGACCGGCCATGGCCAGCTCCGGTGCCGCCCGGTGCCCGAAATGGCAATGCCAAATTTGAAAACCTAGAGAGAGACGAGAGCTTCTTTTTTTTGGTAAAATACATCTTTACCAGATATGTTAAAAACATAACTAGAACAAACTGCAGGCCTTCATTCCAGAGCTAGCTACAAAACTTCATAACACAAAAAAGTGGAGCCAGCCACAACCTGCCATCGAGCCCCTACACACGTGCAACTTCCATCATTGGCTCCTTGAAACATATGTACCTCCCCAACCAATGAAGCAACAGCCCAATACCACAGCATTAGGTAGACAACCCAGCCCAGCAAACCAAAATTGATCTCAGCAAAGGAAACCAGGACTACTGCCATGGATCTCCAAAAATCATAATCGGCCAACAGCAGCCCCTGCATCCCATATTCCATGAAAAGAACATACGCAAGCAACACCCACTGTAAAATGCAAACAGCAGAACAAAATTTCCAGCTCCCATCAGCAACCGGATTACTATGGAGGCAGCTAGTTGGAAGCAACAAAGCTCCAGCATTGAGAAGCAACAAAATACATTCAGCACAGCATCATTCATGCCAGCCACTCCAACGCATATAACAACTCAAAGAACCCAGCATCAGAAGACATAGAGCAAGTTGAAATCTTCTAAGGCATTTGTAAAACTCCCCGTTGATTCATCAAGGCTTGCAGCCGCAACAAAGCCACCATACAACCTACGAAACAGCAGGTAGCCCGATTCCCTCCAGCATCTCCAGCCACTCCATCAGAAAAATAGGGAAGCATCAGCGCCAACCCTAATAGACTGCCAACACCAGAAAGAGAAAATAGCCCCCCTCTCGGCAACGAACCTGGCCAGGAGCTTAGACTAGCAAGGAATCAGCCCCAGGGCACATCCAGAACAACATAGCCAGCTGCGCAATCTGAGCGGCAGCCATATGCAGCATCAAAATATCAAGAAAATTATGATAAAATTGGAACAATACAGAGAAGATTAGCATGGCCCCTGTGCAGGATACCCAGTCACCTGCAACAAACCGAGCATGCCAGATCTAACCACAAGCCACCCAACCAGACAGCAACTAGAGCCAAAGCTTTCGCATCGGAACCAAAACAGGGACGCTCAGCCACATCAGCCTCAACAGCAGTGGAGTAAAGACCCACAGAAAATCAAATGTCAAATTAGACATTTGAAATTTGAGATTTAAAATTTGAAAAAGAAAAACACATATGTGAAGAAAGCATATGTAAAACCCCAATCAACTCCTTCCTGCACACCAGGCTCCAAGGCAGGAATAGCTTCGTCAAACGAAGAAAATGGGCCAGCAGGAAAGAGCCTAACACCCAAGCATATACAGCGAAGAGGATTAACCCATGACGGACGAAAGAGGGAGAATCGACCGGAATGACAGCCAACCCTCAGCGATAGACGCATCTGAGCGCACTGCCAAAGGGGGGAACGAAGAAGAAGAGAAAAGAGAAACAGAGAGAACAAACCAGCCCTCAGAGGAAGATACTACCCGGCGATGACATTTACCGAACGAAAGCCACACGCATCTCAAATTTGAAATTTATAACGCACAAAAAGAGAAGCCATAGCTTCTCTCTCTAGACGAAAGATGAAGAAACAAGCCAACATGCAAGAGTCGATAGGCCAAGCAGATAAAGCAAAGAGGAGACACCCTTTACGGACGGAAGGAGAAGAAATCACCTTTGAGCAGTTCTGAAAACCAAAGAGAGGACGGAGAACAACCACCCACAGCGAGAGACACACCTAAGCGCACGACCAAAGAGGCGAACCCGGAAGAAAAAAGAACCGATCCAAAGAGAGCTAGTGTGGCCTCAGAGGAAGGACTTGCCGGCGATGACATTAGTAGGCCGAGAACCACACGCATTTCAAATTGGAATATGAAACGCACCTTAGAGGGAAGCCAGAGCTTCTCTCTCTAGACGAGAGCTACATTTTTGCTCGCAGGGCCTGGGGATACAGAAGGCCTCAAACAGACTAACGAATAAATCTAACCAGCCGGTCTCAAATTCGTAAGTGGGATGCTCCATCTAGTCAGGATAGCTCTGTCCCATTTCACATTGCCAATGGGAGAGGTTTCTAGTTTCCCTTGGACCGCAACAGAGATCTTGTTAACCATCTGGGTTTCATTTTGTGCCACTATTTTCCTGAACAAATATTGATTTCTTCCCTTCCAGATAAAATAGACTGAGTTAGCAAGGGTGAGGCGGAAGAAGTGAGCTTTGAGGTTATTACCCTTCCAGCAGTTCGCTACCCAGAAGGTGTTTGAAGCCCAAACAGAGTGTGGCCAGCTAAATCATGCCTTACAGCGCATTTGACTCCACACGGCCGAGGAGAAAGGGCATTCAAAGAAGAGGTGATCATGACTTTCCCATCCATTGTAACAGAAGATACATGACGCTGGAATGTGAAGGAAGCTACTTACTCTATCCATCGTGCTAAGCCTTTGACGAATTGCCAGCCAGAGAATAAAAGTATGAGCCAGAATGTACATGGGGCCCCATATTAGACTGGACCACACCACCGCACCTTTGGGCTCTTGGAAAAGGTCATACGCAGATTTACTCAAAAAAACCTCATTGCAATCGGCAATCCAAAGAGCCACACCATTACAGGAAGGATGAGGGGAATAGGGAGGCATACTATCCACAATACTAGCAACCTCCATATTAAACAGGTTTGGCCAGCACCAACCCCCATTATTGATGATGTCCTTGACTCTTGCATCATAAGGCAACCCTGTTATACATCTTATTCTTTCATCGAACCGATCACAGAGAGGACCTAGATAGTCCAGGTGGAGTTTCATAAGTTTTGTCCAACTCCAGGGGGCAGAGTTTAGGACTTTGATAGTCCAGATGCATCTATCTTTGATTCGATGGTCATAGCACCAGGAAACCCAAAAGGAAGCCGAATCCTTAGAGATGATCCTCCAAAAGTGGCGACTCAACAAGTCTTTATTAGATGCAATAATATTTTTAATTCCCAAACCTTCTTCCACTTTAGGAGAACACACATCTTTTCAGGCAACCTTAGTAGAATATTTACCTTCAAAGGAACCATGCCACAGAAAGCTGCGGATAGTCTTATCTATACTTTTCACTATAGATTTAGGAAGGATGAAAAGGGAAACCCAGTAGTTATGGATTGTCGAGAGGATGGACGAAATCAGTTGGAGTCTCCCCGCGAAGGAGAGCCAGTGGTTCTTCCAAGATAAAATTTTATGCTGGACTCTACCAAGGAGGGTTTACAGTCAGCACATGATAGCTTGGTAGTGATACGAGGGACACCAAGATATCTGATAGGCAGTTTTCCTCTCTTGAACCCGAGAATAACCTGGATACCCTGAACGGTATTCTCATGAGCTGAGCAACAAAAGAACTCACTCTTATCCAGATTAGGGGATAGACCAAACAAGTTACCAAATGTTTTGAGACACTCATATAAAACCTGGATGGATTTGATGTCTGCTCTGGAAAAAAGGAGGTGATCATCCGTAAAACCAAGCATCACAGTTCTAAACTTCTCGCATTTCTAGTGGACCTGAAATTCAGGATTCGAGCGAGTCCTGATTTTTAGAATACCATTCAGGACTTCCATCCCTAGAACAAATAGATAGGGCGAGAGAGGGTCCCCTGTCTAAGACCTTTGGCGCCACGGAAGAAACCCACAGACTCCCCATTTAGATTGATTGAGAACGAAGTTGTGGTAATGCATTGGGTGATCCATTTGATCACAGGAGGGGAATTCATCAGCTCAAGAACTGCCAGAATAAAATCCCAATGAATGGAGTCATAAGTCTTCATCAGGTAAACCTTTAATGCGTAACGCAGAACCTCCTTATTAAGGTGACATCTATGAACTAATTCCTGGGCGAGCAGAATATTATCACCAATGTGCCAACCTGCTACGAAGGCAGTTTGACACTTGGCGATCAAGAAAGGAAGTGAAGGTTGAAGGCGGGTGGCAATGATCTTTGATATGATTTTATATAAAAAATTACAGCAGGCGATGGGATGGAAATCAGAGACCTTAGCAGCCGATTTGATCTTCAGAATTAAGCACAAGATGGTCGCACTGAGCTGTTTTAAGAGCTTCCCATGTTGGAAAAAGTCTTGGATGGCTTCCGTAATGGAAGGACCAACTTCATTCCAGGATGCTTTGAAGAACTTAGCAGAGAAGCCATCTGGGCCTAGGGCTTTATTATCATCAATAGAGAACAGGGCTTTACGGATCTCCTCTACAGTAACAGGGCAGCAAAGATCCGGATGTAGGTCCTCAGGGATAGTGTAAAGGATACAAGGTCAGAGGGTCTCTATAGGGAGCGGGCCACTCGATCGATCCGTACCCAGGAGGTGACTGAAATGGTTGATAAAAATACAATAAAATCATCCTTAATCTCATTTATCACACATCTTCTCCTTAATCTCATTTATCACCTCCGACTGAATCTAAAAATATAATAAAATCATCCGGTTACCTTGAACATATCTTTGAATATCTTTTTTTTTTTGGTAAGTAAGAAAATTGTATTAAATATAAAAAGATTTACAAAACCTATATTTTATTTCAAATGTTTTGTCGACTTAGAAATAGAACATAGATGCAGGGCTATACTCCGAAACCCATGAACTAGGTCACGCAACAGGAAATAGAATACAGAAACATCATCATCAGGTTGATCACAGCAGTAATAGGGGATAACGGCATCTAATCCCAATCATTCAACCCTATCAAAACCTGCTTTGACTGTTGAAATCCAAACTGGTAGATAAATCCCAGCCGGTCTTGAGTGTAAGGCAAGAACCGGTCTTAAAACCATCCCTCAAACAAATCCGGCCCCCCGTCAGCATGCCATGATGTTCGAAGGCAAGAACAACCAAATCATGAACCAAAACCGGCCTTACTGTTAGTCCACGTCATCATTCCTACTCGGCCTTGACTCAAAGTGAATCCAAATCGGCCTAAGCCATAACCGGCCTTGAATGAACACGGCAGCAAGGGCCATGTCATCAAATCCACACTGGTCCTCTTTAGAAATTTCAAAACGGAGATAATCGAGAATCAAGATCAGCCTTCAAAACTAGCCCACTTGCATGAAGTCGAAACCGGCCCCTGTGCATGTTTACACCGAACCCGGCCCCCATGCACAATGAAAATGAAACCGGCCTTAAACAAGCCCCAACAATTTTTTTTTTGTGGATATGAGGAAGACCAAATCGGCCAAATCACTAATCCAGATCGGCCTTCCAAACCATCCCACAAGCATGAAATCGAAACCGGCCCCAATGCATGCTAAACATCGAAACCGGCCTCCAAGTACAAAGAGAACGAAACTGGCCAACTAGTCATAGCCCACCCATTTTTTTTTTTTTTGTATATGTGAAAATCCAAAACGGCCAATTCACAAATCCAGATCGGCCTTCCAATCCATCACATATGATTGAAAACGAAACCGCCCCCAATGCATGCTAACCATCAAAACTCGCCCCCATGTACAAAGAAGACAAAACTGGCCAAATAAACAGAGCCCAACTTTTTTTTTTTGAACAAAGATCCAAAACAGCCAAATCACAAATCCAATTCGGCCAACCTAACCATCCGACATGCATGAGAACGAAACCGGCCCCAATGCATATGAAACATCGAACCCGGCCCCCATGATCAAAGAAACAAGATCGGCCTTGAAAAACCAAAATGGCCTTGAAATAGTAACAAGATCGGCCATCCCAACTAGCACTCATGCATGAAAGCGAGTTAAAAAATTGAAACCGGCCCAATGCACATCGAAACCGGCTACCTTGCACAAAAACAAAATCAGCCCTATTGCATGAAAAGAAATAAAACCGGCCTTCATTGCACGGTGATTATGATACCGGCCAAATAAACAGACCCCAACACACCCCTTTTTTTCACCAAAAGCATGACACCGGCCCATCCTGAAGCAAGGGAAAAGACGGCTGGATGGTTTGACTGACGTGGACTCTTTTGCCGGTCTGGTTTGGTGGGTAAATTGCCGATTTCACATGCCGATTCGGTGTGTGGGCAATTTTGCCGATATCAAATGGAGTTAAAATTGAAGTGTGGGAATGCGTACTTCAACTACTATTTGGCTATATGGGTTTGGCACGCTGATCAGGCTCGATCGCCATCTTGCTGGAGGCTGGTTTGACCTTGCTGACTTGGCATATCATGTGTCGATTAGGACAAGAGGTTGCCGCTCTTGATCTGCATCTCAATTGCCATTTTTTCGGCTAGCGTATCAAGCGCGGTGTTAGGTTTGCATTTCTAACGCCGATTCCAATTATGTAATTTTTTATTAATGACGTTCGTCATGGCTTAGGGATCTCCTTGTCTCTATATTTCTTTACCCAAGTCGGCAAAACACTTGGTAAAGAATATAGATGCTGTGTACATTTTATTAAATTTTTAATACAATTAATTACTTACCAAAAAAAGAAGCAAGGGCAAAGACGGCCAAACCGATTTTTCAATCAAAATTGGCCAGCATGCCATGCCAGTAAGGCCAAATCGGCCAAATCCCACAATTCCCACATCCTGGCAGATTCAGCAAACATTCCAAACTAGCATAACAAAATGGAAACCAAAAACGGCATAAGGTTGCACACCCAACCTTTTCTTTCTCTCTTTATTTTAATTTTAATTTAATTTTATTTTATTTATTATTTTATTTTTTTGACCCATCAACCCACACAAAAAACTCCCAGCGGAGCCAAAAAACAGCAGACCATCCAACTGTCAATTAGAGCTCAATACGTCCGAGCGCAGGTTTGTAATAGGAATGCTCCATCTGGTCAAAACTGATCTATCCTGCGCTGCACAGGCACTATGAGAAACCTCCAGCTTCCCCCGGACCACCGCAGATATCTGGATAACCATATGGGTTTCATTAAGCGCCTTCATTTTCTTAAACATACGATGATTCCTCTCTTTCCGCCTCACCCTTGCTGTTTCAGTCTTTGAAAATCCCACTGGTTCAAATAATCTAACATCATCTGTTTTACCTTAAGATTCACCACAAAGTTTGATCGGCGGCTTAAAGCATTGGCAACTACATTTGTTTTTCCTGGCTTATACTGAATCTCACAGTCATAATCCTTAAGAAAATCAAGCCACCTTCTTTGCCATATATTTAATTCTTTCTGCGAGAATAAATACTTCAAACTTTTATGGTTTGAATAAATAAAAAACTTCTCACTATAAATATAATGTCTCCAAATCTTTAGGGCAAACACTACTGCAGCTAACTCTAGATCATGAGTTGGATGGTTCTTTTCATGGACCTTTATCTGTCTGGACCCATAAGCAACAACCTTGTCATTTTGCATCAATACACAGCCCAAGCCCGCTTTGGAGGCGTCACAATATACCTCAAAACTAACTGATCCCTCCGGAATAGTCAGCATCGGAGCAGTGGTTAGGTGATCCATCAATTTCTAAAAACTCCGATCGCATTCTTCATTCCAATGGAACCTAGTCTCCTTCTTTGTTAGCTGACTCAAAGGCATAAAAATCCGTAAATATTTCTCTATAAATCTCCTATAATACCCTATCATACCGAGAAAACTTTGAATTTCGGTCACTGATATATATATATCTATTTTCTCTCTTGGTGCTTGGTCCCAGGTGGGCCAATTCAATGGCCGATTATTCCGTTGCTTTCGTGTTTGGACTGGGGTTTGTTTGCAGGCTATTTGTAGAGGTCAGAATTTTGGTCCTGTGTTTTCTCATGTTCAAGCGTCATTTTATTTTGGTAGGTTTTTTCTTGGTAGAAAAAATATTTCTTTATTTTCTCTGGTTGCTTTATTCTCGGATGACTGCTGTTTAGAGTGTTTATTCCTGTTTTCCTTTTTAGCTCTTTTGCGACTATGTCTCTAGGCTGATGGATTTAGGTTGTTACCGTTCCCAGGGTACCATCGGGGTTTCTTGTAGTTCATATTTTGAAAAAAAAAAAAGGAAAAAAAATTTGTTGTATGATCTGCTTTCTGCAGGAGGTGGAAGCTGCTGATGATGCTCGGATGGTGTGGACTTTACTGTCGGAGTAGATATGGTCCATGTAGGTTTATTTGGGATGGCTTCTCTACATCTCGCTGCTGTTTTTTGGGCAGGTTTATCTACATTAGCTAGCCTGTTTGTTGCATGATCGTCGGCAGATTTGAGACAGGCATATATACAGGTTTGTGTGGGAGGACGTGTTGCTTTGGTATTGTTGATGACTTCGTCTTCGGCTTGGGAGGAGTAAAGATGTTCTGGTGACCTAGTTCATGTATGCTTTCGCTTATCTTAATGATTCATGTATGGTGTGCTCGGGGTATGCCCTAGCAGCTTTATTGTATCTCTGAGTCGGTAAAACACTTGGAGGTAGAATAGAGTTTCTTTGTACATTTTTTTAAATTTATGCAATTCTTAATTAATTACCAAAAAACAAAAAGATGTAGGTCTACTCCAATTAATAACGGCCTCTACCTTCTTTGGGTCTACAGCAATGCCTTCGTTCGAGATCACATGTTCCAAAAATATCACATTCTCAAGCCAAAACTCACATTTATTCAATTTAGCATATAGTTTTACCTCATGAAGCACTTGGAGAACAATCCTCAAATGAGTCTTATGTTCTTCTTGACTATTAGAAAATATCAAAATATTATAAGTAAATACAAGCATAAATTTATCCAAATATGGTCTAAACAACTGATTCATTAGATCTATAAAAGCAGCAGGAGCATAGCACAATTCGTAGTGGCCATATTTTATCCAAAAGGCTATCTTGGCCACATCCCCCTACTTTATCCTCAACTGGGGATATCTCGGTTGCAAATTAATCTTAGAAAACACCCGAGATCCTTGTAATTGGTCAAATAAATCATCAATGTGCAGAAATAGATATTTGTTTTTTATTATGATTTTGTTTAGTTTTTGATAATCCACACACAGCCACAATGACTCATCCTTCTTCCTCAGAATAGTACCGATACACCCCACAGAGATACACTCGGCCTAATAAAACTCTTGTCTAACAATTCTTATAATTGTAACTTTAACTCTTTCAATTCAGTGGGCGTCATGCAATAAGGTGCCTTTGAAATCAGTTTAGCACTGAGAATAACCTTAATTTCAAATTTAATTTCCCAATGAGGAGGTAGTTTAGGCAATTCCTTTGGGAATACATCATCAAAATCACATACAACTAAAATGCCTCTAGCCGGCACACCATGACTTCCAATAGTACTTGCATATGCCAAATAAGCTTGGCACCCACTTTTCATCAAATGTTTGGCATGTAACACAGAAATCAATATAGCCATTTCTTTCTTCCTAATGCCTTGAAAGAAAAAGGGGTCAACTCTAGGAATATCAAAGCACACCTTTTTTAGAAAGAAATAATAATAATAATGATAATAATAATAATGGACTGCCTCTTTGCAGGGTTATGCTATTGCCTTGTATTGTCGTAATGGCTTATCAGGCTCCTTGCACGCTTTGTATCTCAGTGGTTGTTTGGTTTTTCCTTTCCCGTTTGCAGCATTTGACTGAATGCTGCAACTTGGTGTCTTATGGTAAAAAAAAACTTTTCTTTTTTTCTTTTTTTTGGTAAGTAAAAAAAAAGCTTTTCATTTGCTACTTGGTAGGTTTGCAATTTTATCTTGTTTTCCCTGTTTGGATTGTCGGGCCTCTTGCCCGATTTGTTTTTCTCGATGGATGTTTGCGTTGCTTGTCCCCGTTTGCCATATTTGAATGAAGGCAGCAATTTTGGCTTCTTATGGTAGGTTGTATAAAAAAAATCTTTTGGGTTGCTTTTGGTTGGATGCATGGTGTCCTGTATTGCCGGGTTGGATTGTCGGGCCCCTTGCCCGCTTTGTATCCTTGATGGAGGTTTTGGTTTTTTTCCCATTTTACTGCATTTGTCTGAATGCGGCATGTC